>ML798994.1:0-40346 GCA_009831015.1 Picea engelmannii
TGCCGGGTTCTGATAGATTAACGCAATCAATAAGCACAGGATGAATGTTTGTACTATAGTAAATGTTTCGTAAGAATAGATTGAGGCAATTAATAGCGCCGGAGCATTTAATGTACGTCACTTCTAAGTTTTCTGGGTAAATCCGCCAGGCCATATTGGCAGCTGGCGGATATATTCATATACATTCATTCATTTCACAGTTTATTTGCTTCAGTGTATGCGTGGTGTATAATGTTTATCATATGTTAATACTTTTTACTTTCGAAGGAGTTCGGCGTTTTGTTTTTGTATTTTTTCCTGGAATCCGGTTATAAAATTGCGGGTAAAATTTCAATTTTTTCTAAAAAGAAACAAAACTCACAACGTTTAGTCTACCTTGGGAATTATGTGAAAATTAGTGAAAGTGCAAGGTAGTGGGTGGAATCTTGCATGGTTGGTTGGGTGTTCCACGAGTATAAAATGGGGTGAAATGATGAGTCATTGAGTTTGAGCAAGTTAGGTTGAGTGTTTCACAAAGAGTATAGAAAGAGGTGTGAGCCACTAGGTAGAACCATGAGTATGCAAGGTGTTACAGTGTGATGTTATGCATAAAATACAGGTATGCATTAGGAAATAGAGAATACATGTTTGTGTAAGAAATTTGGTGGAACCATGAACAAGCAAGTTGGGTGGGTGCTCAATACATGTTTGTGCAAGAAATTTGGTGTAACCATGAACAAACAAGTGGGGTGGGTGTTTTGCATAGAGTACATGCAAGTGCGAGGTATATGTGGGGATTAATAAGCACCAAGTGAATGTTTATATTGTAGTAAATCTTTTGCAAGAATAGACAATTAATAACTATACCAATTATAAACACTTATGTAATAACTATATTTAAGAGTTTTGATATTTAGGTGGCATTTGCATTAAAAAACAACTCACTTGGTTTTTTAATCTTTCAAATTCAAATGATAAATGTCCATATGGTCCATTTTTTGAGCATGTAAATCCCACTATTTTTCCTTACACTTGGAGCCATCACCTATACTTGCATTTGTGGAGGCACGGTGCTAGCTACATTAGAGATTGTTAGAGATATCCAAAACCAAAAAACACTGAGACATTTGAATTGCATTAATTGAGCTTGTGATCATCTGCGTTGTCGAGATTTGATAGATTAACGTGATTAATAAGCACAAGGATGAATGTTTATATTATAGTAAATGTTTTCCAAGAATAGATTAAGGCAATTAATAACGCTAAAGCATTGCAATTTCATCTCTAAGTCTTCTGGGTAAATCTACCAAATGCCACATCGAAACCATATTTTTTAGGTAATGTAAGATCCCAAAGTATTGGAAAAAAGTGATTATGTCAATTCACCAGTTAGCCCCCTAAGCTCTCTGGGAAATAGATATTCACTCATTGCAATGTATTCAGTTTATCCACTTCAGCGTATGCGCAGTGTATAATGTTTACCATAGGTTAATACCTTTTTAGAGGATAGGATGGAATTGTGCGAAAATCTGTGAAAGTGCAAGGTAGTGGGTGGAATCATGCATGTGGAGGTTGGGTGTTCCACAAGTATAAAATGGGATGGAACCACGAGTCTGGGAGTTGGGGCAAGTTAGGTTGGATGTTTTGCAAAGAGTATAGAAGGAGACATGAAGCACTAGGTTGAAACATGAGTATGTAAGGTGGCACATGTGCGATGTTATGCACAAAATACAAGTAGGGATGAGGAATTGGGTTGAACTATAAGTAGGCAACTTGGGTGTTTTATAGACAATACATGTTTGTGCAAGGAACTTGGTGGAACTATAAACAAACAAGTTGGGTATTTTGGATAGAGTAAATGCAAGTGCAAGGTACACGTGGGGATCATAAGCACTATAATGAATGTTTATACTATAGTAAGTGTTTTGCAACAATACATTAAGGAATTTTGCAAGAATAGATTATGAAAATTAATAGCACAATAACATTTAATGTAGTTTCAACTCTAAGTCTTTGGGGTAAATTTGCTAGCTTCCACTTGGGGACCATATTTTTTAGGTAATGTATGATCCCAAGGGATTGGAGAAGAATGGATATGTTAATTCACCAACAAGACTCCTAAGCCCTTTCGACAATAGATATTCAATCATTGTAGTGTATGCAATTTATCCACTTTAGTGTATGTGTGGTGTATAATGTTTACCATAGGTTAGTACTTTTTTAGAGAGTAGGTAAGAATTGTGTAAAAATTAGTGAAAGTGCAAGGTAGTGGGTGGAATCATGCATGGGTAGGTTGGGTGTTCCATAAGTATAAAATGGGGTGGAACCATGAGTCAATGAGTTGGGTCAAGTTAGGTCGGGTGTTTTGCAAAGAATATAGAAGGAGTTGTGAGGCACTAGGTAGAACCATAAGTATGCAAAGTGGCACAAGTGTGATGTTATGCACAAAATACAAGTAGGGATGGGAAATTGGGTGGAACTATAAGCGAACGACTTGGGTGTTTTATAGAGAATTCATGTTTGTGCAAGGAACTTGGTGCAACCATGATCTGTAAACCGTCCTGGATATTCCACTAGACAGTTCATCACAACAGATCTAATAAAATATTGAAATCTTCACTGCGAAGATTAATTTTTTTAGATCTCAAATTCTTTAATTATTGGTTTTCTGCTTAAAATTTGTGAAATAGTTGAAATGAGAAAAATAGAGAACAAAAATAAATAACCACACACCATCCACAAATAAACACAAGATATGACCTCAGAAACCTAGGAAACCCAATATGAGAGAAAACCCAACTAGAAGGTGAGGCCGCACTGCTCTCTTTTATTCAAATGAAAGTACAAAGAAAAGACACTCTCTTTGGAGTTGCCTTTGACATTGTGGACTATATGCTGCTACAAAATATCTCATCCTCTGTTATGATCATAGAATACCACTCTCATATGTTTTGCTCAGCTATGAAACAAGATACAATGCAACATAATGTAACCCCTTCTCCTCCTAGCGACCTGATAATTAACGTCGCCTGATAGCCATCTAGGGGTGGGGTTTTGACTTCCTTGACCCTCATTTATGATAAGGTTTTGGAAATTTTAGAATATTCTTGAAATTCCATATGTGGCTAGCCCCATTTGGATGAGTAATGGGGGATGATGTGGCATCCACTCATACCATGGTGGTCAACGTTATCCCCATTTTGCGGGATAACTAAGGAGATCACATATCGAGGCCCTCGGGTTGTAGATATGGAGTGTCGAGAGACTACATGACCAACAGTGTCCACTTGAACATACAAAAGCCCACTCTATCACCACATTCGATTCATTATCAGCGGATCCACCACACCAGTTGGCTTTTGGAAGGCTGATGGGTCTTGTTCCATGCGGTACAAGTCAAGTATTGTGACAGGTAATCACCCTAATATTTAAGGCATTTGAACATGTTGTATTTAAGCTAATTTTGATTATAGAACGTCTTCTTGGACATTATGCCTTTGACCTTGTTTCACCTTAGTGAGTGTCATAGATTTCCTAGTAAGTGGCCAACCTTTGGGGAAGGTTTGTGACTGGGGGTCCCTTGAGGGGTTATCGTACCATTCTCGACGATAATTACCACTTTCCTCTCTTTACATTCCCATCATATTGTCCTCTTCTAGTCCCTTTGACTTTAGTGACCCAAGAAGGGCATGTACCTCATTTCATGGGAAGAAGGGGTTGAAGGGCTAGATGGATTGTTGTTGGATAAAAAGATAAAATCCTATATATAGACCTTCCAGATGCTTCACCCATGGATCCCCTGAGAAATCAATGAAATGATTCTATGTAAGAAAAGGGGGACCTACAAAAGTAAATGATAATGAATGCTTAAGGGGTTAGTTGGAGGATAGGAGGTCTCATCACAAGCCGACCTATCATGATCATGGGTATTTAGCGGTGTGACATTACCATCATCTGGTCACCAAGCCAGGGCAGTGGCTCTCAATTGCACAATTGAGAGAAATGGGGTCTCATCATGAGCCATCATTCTCATTTTCACGAGGAACTTGTGAGTGACACTATCATTATATGGACACCACGCCAGGACAATGGCCTTCAAATCGTTCCTTAAAACATGAAAGAAACAAAGAATGGCAAGAAGACGTACTTGGAAAAAATTCATTGCAAACGAAGGTTCCACAAACCCTCTACAAAGGCATCCATGAATGAGATAATATGAGCCCTTGTATGTCATGAAACTCAATGTCCTATGAAGCATAAACCCCTTCCACCTCATCATCCATTACATGAACTTGAAAGGCCATCCTTGGGAGCATCCCCTACTTGAGAGATTTGGTTTACCCAATAGGACTCCTATGACACCCTTCCCATACTTAAACTTGGTCAATTGTGTAGGGTTTTAAGTATTTGTTTAATTTGATGAGGTAGTTTTGATGCACATGTTTAGGTGTCTTGCTTATTAGATGTGGTTTACACTTTTCATGATATCTTTGACTTGAGATCTTTGGAGGGCGTACCCTTTTGTTTTGTAGGACCTTGTTGGTGGACAATTTTGGAGGAACAAGCCTAGCTTAGGCTTCCATGGGGCTTGAAGCCCACAAGTTGGATGCCAAGGGCCCACATGCCGGATCATGATGACCTGCCTTTGGAATCCTAAAAGACATCATGGACGACATGACCTAGCCCTCACATGCCAAACATTTTTCCTAGGAGAGGCAAAATGTCACTTATGGAGGCGTGACGTCACCTAGAGGGCTAGGGTTTGGTGGTGAAGGTGTTGTTTGATGACATGTGGCACGTTTTGAAGGAAGGAGGCTTGAAGACCATCAAGAGAGGACTTGGATGAGTGACAAGTGGCCTTTGGAGGCCTAGTCATGCATCTACTACCCCAAGGACTTCTTCAAAGTTCCAAAACGTCCCCTAAAGGGGTGACATCATCTTGTTTTAGGGTTTCTTTTATGTTAAAGTGACAATTAAATATTATTATTTGATGCAAGGGGTAAGATAAGGGTTTTTGACCCCTTATCTTATGTTTTACCCTTGCTAAGTGGAAAAACTATGAGTTAGACATTTTGTATAAATAGAGATCATGTGAATCTCATTTCAAACATAACTCTCCCATTATTAAGATCTATGGACTAAAATTTTCGCTACCCTTAAAGCTTTTTGTTCTCTTGTGCTATGGTATGGTGTCTCTTTGGTTGTGGACTTCATGATGATGATGATGCACTAGCTCTTGGAGGTGATTTCTAGATACTTGTTGTGATTCGGGTGGATATCGGTGGCCACCCACCTTTTCCAACTCGCTCAAAACAATTTTCTGGCAATTTTGGCAATTTAATATTTTTAGCAGTTTTTAACTTCTGGGGCCATTTTGAGGGCCTAAATGAAAGTTTTTTTGGATCGAGCTTCTCAATGATGGACAAAATATCTAATTGAGTCCGAAAAATGAATCTCCTCGACGACACCTTTCCAATGAGCTATCATGCGCCCCAAATGAAGATCGTATGCCAAAGTTACGCCCCCGAGAAGTTGATACACCAAACTACCCAAAACAGGGTCCACAAAACTATTGGATTTTCATCGTCCGTAGTTAGGGTTTTGAATTTTCTTTATGATAAAAAGGCCTTTGGAGCCTCATTGTAAAATCGTCTTCCCACAGATGCGAGTAGCCGTCACATCTCTTCTCAGAGATAAGTTGCCACCATTCTAGCGAGTCTTTCATTCTATATTTTACAGTCTTTGTACATTTTCGCTCATTAATAGAAAATTGTGCATTATTGTATATATGTTTTTATGGTTGCATCTCTGATACATTTATGTTATAATATTGGATATCTGAGATATCTCTATACATTTCTTTATTATATCTCCGCTCTCATTTCGTGCCGAAAATAATACAGATCAGTGGTATCAGAGCAGGCTGCTCTTGATAGTTTTTTTCAGTGCATGTCCCCGATGAGGTCCGAGTATAGCAAGTTGGGTCTCGAGATTGTCTCTCTTGAAGACAATCACTCTCACACGTCCAATAAACCCTCCATGGCGGAAGAAAAAAAAAAGACGAAGAAGACGATTCTATCAATCTGTTGCTTGAGCAAGCTCTCACGCAACATAGGGATGGAATAATGGAGAATTTTTCCCACATCCTTCAATGTCTATTGATAGCAACAGACGCATCTTCATCAAACAACCACTTTGGAAGCACCTCTTCTTTAAAGGTACATGTTAATTTTGATATTCTCTTATTTCAAGGTCAGATAGATGCGGATGCCCTAGACAAATGGTTAAATCTGCTAGAAGGTTATTTTTCTATTCACCATTTTTCTGACAGGGAAAAGATCACCTTCATACTCCTTAAAGATCTCCCCCATGTCAAACATTAGTGGGAAAATTATTGGGAGACAAGTTCCAAATAATAGTCTAGAATATATGGGGCCAATCCCACTTGGGATTTTTTGTGGACGCGGTAAATGAATAATATTACCCTGTTGGCAACTTTGAGGACCAATATATGAGATGGACCACATTGCGACAAGAGAGGGGCCAATAAGTTCTATAGTTCACCAATACCTTCCATACCTTGTGCACCAAGTTGGGTATCAAAGACTCCGAACGACATTTGGTTCTGAAATACCGTGGGTCTCTACACAGATACATTCAAACTGAAATGGATTTTCTGGACATCTCATTACTCAATGCTTCTTATCGATATGTTGTTAAAATCGAGCAGAAGTTTAAGCACTAGAACAAACGAGAGTTTGGGTTTGCAAATCCGCAACAACCAAATTATGATAAAGACGACCCTAACAGATAGTCTCCCAAAAACCAGTTCAAGCCACAGGAAAAGAAGGGTCATAGGAAGACGAAGAACACTGGAAAATGGTGTGATTTCCACAAAATGACCTGGCACAACATCGATGAATGTTGCTCAAAACAGTCATTGGTGGTTGAAATCAAAGACAAGGAGCCGAACCCTGATTCAGAATTTGATTCATAAAATATTGACAGGAGACAGATCATCGACGCAGACCCCACTGCTATTTTCGCAACCACAACAATTCAACCGGAAGAACCAACAGATCCTGAAGAGGGGGAGAACATTTTTCATTCACAGATGTGGGTGAAGGGGACCCAACTACATTTTATTGTTGATAGTGGAAGACAAAAGAACCTCATCTTAGCAGAGGTCGTCAAACAATTGGGATTGCCAACAACACCACACCCACAACCATACAACATTAGGTAGCTTCGCCAGGGACGATATCTTTGTGTCAACCAATAGTGTCGATTGTCATACGACATCCAACCCTTCAAGGATGAGGTATTATGTGATGTTTCCCTATTGGATGTTTGTGATGTTCTCTTGGGCCAACCATATATGTGGAAGCATCATGATATCTATGAGTCTCGACCTCGTAGTGTCATTGTTACTATGGGGGGTCATCTCTATAGGATACCAGAGGTGGTTTTGACTACTATCCAACCTAAATAGTGCCACAAGGTAGTATCTCATACTACAAAATTTAGCTTCTTCACAATCTGTTCAAAAGGTGAACAAAAGGACACTGCAACCTATAGCCTTGGCCCAAGCACCTTCTATCTAACAGAAGCAGGTCAAAAATACTGCAACAAAGAGCAAAGATTCTTTCTGCACACAAACATATCATGTATCTAGACTGGTTAAAAAGGTGCAACCCTTCCAGCCACAGGTTCGTGACAACCTTCAAAAAGCTAAGCAATGCAACTTCTCCAACAAGACAAGCAACTCATCAAGATGCAGATTCAACAAACTCTTTTCCCTCTCCCATGGGCACTCAAAACAATGGATACCATTGCTTCCTAAGGAGGGAGGATTGATCCCGGTGGATATCAATGGCCACCCACCTTTTCCAACTCGATCAAAACAATTTTCTGGCAATTTACTAATTTTAGCAGTTTTTAACTTTCGAGGCCATTTTGAGGGCCTAAATGAATGCTTTTTGGGATTGAGATTCTCAATGATATTTGAAGGCTCTAATTGATCCCCCAAAACGAATATCTTCAATGATACCTTTCCAACGAGCTATCGTGCACCCCAAATGGAGATCGTATGCCAAAGTTACACCTCCAGGAAGTTGATACACCAAACTACCCAAAATGGGGTCCACAAAATTGTTGGTTTTTCATCTTCCGGGGTTAGGGTTTTGGATTTTCTTTATGATAAAAAGGCCTTTGGAGATTCATTGTAAAATCATCTTCTCACAGATGCAAGTAGCCATCACATCTCTTCTGAGAGATAAGATGTCACCATTCTAGCGAGTCTTTCACTCTGTATTTTACAGTCTTTGTACATTTTCGTTCATTAATAGAAAATTGTGTATCACTGTATATCTATGTTTATGGTTTCATCTCTGATACATTTCTGTTATAATATTGGATATCTGAGATATCTCTGTACATTTCTTTATTACATCTCCGCTCTCATTTCGTGCAGAAAATAATACGGATCATGTGGTGGTTTAAAGCTTGGCATGTTATGGTTTATCTTGTCGCTATTTGAATTGGTAAGACATTTTACTTGTTGCTATGATTTGTAATTCAAACTAAAGGTTTATTTTTTCTAAGGCTAGGTAGGGAGTATAAGTGCATACACCCCTACATTGGCTCCACCATAATTTTAAACATAGAATTATTGCTTGCAAGGGTTTGCTAAGGAAGTATAAGGACATACACCCCTTAGTTTAAACCCTAGCTAGGTTACTTTCCTTGGGGAATAAGAGAATTTATACCCCCAAAGAGGTAGTAGCTCTATCCCTTTACTTTTGAACCCATCAACCCTTAATCAAAGGCACTAGTCGTTGCATTCGAGAAATAAAATGTTGCATTGGTAAATATGAAAAGTTGAAGTTTTGAAGTTTTCTCACTTGGATATTGTTCCTTGAGCCCTAGGATATCTTGCCTCATTGAGGCATCCTCTTTCACCCACTAAAACTTGTTTCTGTAATAAAACTAACCTACATCCATTAGGGTTGCAGAAATATAACCCTTTAACCCTAGATAACTTCTAAACTAACCCTAGAAATTAGCTATAAAATTTCCCTAACAAACTAGTAACCTAGGTGCACGTTTTGGGATAATTTAGGTTGATCTTCATTAGCTGAATTTTCTGTTATAAGGCTTGGTTTGCTACAACCATAAGGCTGATAAATATCATTACAACAAGCTTTTTGTGACAACCTTGCTTTTGTGCTAAAGTCTTACTCTTTCATTCTTGAGTTAATCTTGTCTTTACTAGCTTGTCTCTTGCTTATTTTACTAGACTCTTAACACTTGTTTTGCATCTCTTATTATCTTTTATATGCTTGTTATCCCCTAGCCTAGGGATAAATGAGATCATGTCTCGAGGCCCACAGGTCCTAGACATGGAGTACCGAGAGCCAGACGACTTAGGCATGGCTCCGAAGGGCCCCTCTTTTCTTCAGTGCAATCCACATATCACCAGCAACAATATCCATCACACCAACCTGGTCCTGAAGTAGTAGTGAGTCTTGCTCCACGAGGTAATGAGTTCGGGTATCATGGTATGTATCACTCTGATTTTTTAAGCACTTGAACATGTTGTATTAAATCCTTCTTTATTTCATGATGTTTTTCTTGGAAATTATGCTCTTTTCCTCATTCAAACCTGGAATGGTGACACAGTTCCCTAGTAAGTTGATTTCCCTCTAGGATGGGTTACTACTGGGTGGATCTTTAAAGAGTCATCATATGTTCCCTCCATACTTACCACTTTCCATCTTTATTCCTTCCATCTCCCCTTTCCTTTTTGGGCATTAGGATTGGATACACTATGAAGGGTTGTACCTTAACTCGTGAGAAGAAGGGCCAAAAGGCCCAGAGTGTAAAAGTCGCTGACAAGAGTTAAAAACCAATTTTGAAACCTTCAAGATGATTCATCCAAGGATCCTCAAGAAAGCAGTGAAAGGCTTCTCAGTAAGAAAAGGGGACCCACACGATAACATAAACACTCAAGGTACTAGTTGATGGATAGGAGGTCTCATCACGAGCCGACCTATTATGAACATGGGCATGTAGCAGTATGACACTAACACCTACCTGGTCACCAAACCAGGGTAGTGGCTCTTAGTGGCATAACCAAGAGAAAGGGGGTCTCATTACGAACCAACCTTCTCATTTCCGTGAAATATTTGTGGATAATGATGTCACCTATGGTCATCAAGCTAGGACAATGGCCCTCAACTTTTCCCTTGTAGCACAAAAGTGAAAGATCAAAAGAAATACAGATAAGAATAAATGGCAATGAATGGGTTTGGAAACAATTGCATCCATGACAAGGTGAAGCTCACCCTCCACAAAGGAACCCACATGTAAGACTCTACATTTCCTTGTTATCACATGCACCCCATGCCCAAATATTTACCCCATGCAACCTCATAAACTTATATGACTTGGACTAGACTCCACCTGGGAAACACCCCAAACTTGAGAGAGTTTAGCCCAATAGGACACCCTTAGTCCTTCTCCAAACCTAACTTTTCAAATTGCATAACATCTTTGAGCATTTGTTTGGGGTTAAAGGGGGTTTGATGCACGTGTTTGGGTATTTTAATTATTGGATGTGATTTACATGTTATGATCCTTGTGACTTATGAACCCCTGGAGGGCGTACCTGTTGTTTCTATAGGACCTTTCTCAGTGGATAGATACACATGAGAGAATGATTAGCTCGAACCTTCATGGGGCTCAAATCCCACAAATGGATGTTGAAACCCTAGCCAGGGGTAAGAAGAGATTGAAGGCTTGCACCAAATGAAGGTAGGATGATGCCTTTGGAGGCAATGTGGAAGACCTAGACCTAAGGTCTCATGCTTCTCCCACCTGAACGTTTGCCTTATGAGGCCTTGGACATCACCTCTGCAACCCTAGACATCACCTGCCAGCTAGGGTTGTCACATTAGAGGCATTCATGAGGTTATTGGCATGTGTAGGAAAAATTTTAGGCCTTTGGAAGGACAACGCTGGTTCAAATAGCTCTGGTTCAGATTGCCCTGGTTCAGATTGCCCTGGTTCAGATAGACAACTTGTTGTTCCATATTGAATCCCCTGGTAGTTTTTATAGAGCCCCTTTCATATTGAGCCCCTTTCATATAGATTGACAGCTTGTGGTTTTTCCATTTCGACCCCCTCGGTAGCTATAGAGCCAACTCCCATGGTTCACATAGACACGGTTGGTTCCTTCAACTCCTTTTCCCAATGTCCCACACTAGAGGCCCAACGTCACCCTAGAGGGGCATGGCATCACTTTTGGAGGCCTGTCTAGATGCTAATTGAATTTATTTTGGTAAAAAATGTAATTTTGTAGTAAATTGGCGAGGTCGACCTTGTTTTTTGACCTAAACAAATTAAAGGTCATAATTTTGGTATAAATAAACATAAAGTGACATTCATTTTCATCATAACTCATCACACACAAGTGGTGGTCCGAAATTTTCGCCCTCTTTAAGGGTTATTGGCTGAAATAACTAGTGCACATCTCTTGGGAGATCTTTGTGGTGGTGTATTTTGGCATTTTTCATGGTGGAATGGTCTTCAACTAGGGTTTGACTTGATTATTCTTGGTGAAGCAAGTGGAAAATATGAATTTTTATTCATGCAATGGATGTTTGTGGTAAAATTTACTTGTTTCATGTTTAAGATTATGAAATTGCTTGTTTAAACCCTATGGGAGAAACAACAAATGCTTCTTTCTCCCTATAACTCTTCTACTAGCTTGATCTTGCCAATTATACATTTTCTTGGGAGTGATTATTAGAGCCCTAAATGGATTTCTCTCTAGTAATGTCATTCTAATCACCAATAAATTTTCTTTCAAAAAAGCTAAGGAAGGAAGGTACACTAGGGCCTAGAAGTGCATACTCTCTAGCAAAACCTCCCTTCAAGATTTGGATGCATGAGGCCTTGAAGTGCCAACACCTCTTGCATCTACATCTTCCCTTAGATAAGAATTATCATTATTTTATTTCCCAAGTAATACAGTTACTATTATTGACTCCATAAAACCCTAAAGGAACTAATTTCTATACTATTGTGGATGATGAGATCAAAACAAACTCTCAAACTATCTTCTTGAAAACTCTTACTAACATTAGCAGCCATACTGTTTCTGCTATAATTGCTGCTACAACCTTTATTTAGCAGCCCTAATCAGCATACTAACCCCTGAAACTAACCCAAAAATTTGCACTAGCCTAGGTGTTATCATCCCAAGGCTCTAGTCTTCCTTTTGCTATTGTTCTAAGTGAAAAATTCTGAAGTTGTTGAAGGTTGTTGCTGCTGTTGTACCTACTGTTACAACCATCATTGCAGCCCTTAAACTGTCCTTAAAACCACCCAACATTTGTATTAGGCAAGTTACTATCAATGTATACTAAAGTGTTTGTTTAATTGCCTAAACTACATACTTTTTTGAAGTGGTTTTGTTGTTGTCATAATTATTATTTTACTATTGTTGCAAGTGTTTTGACAGCCTATTGAAGTCACTTATTGAATTATTTTAAATATTGAAATTGTGAGTGACAAGGTATTATCAAATTTGTAAAGTCTTTATATCATTTTTGTCATGACAACTTGCAATTTCTAGACATGTTGTTACTGCTATAAACTATATCTTTTGTCTATACATAAGAGTCTTTAAGTAGCATATTTATATCTTGAAGTCAATGATTTGAAACACTAATGTCATTTATTATTGCTAATGTTTGTTGTTTCATTGGTAAAGGGAAGGTGCCATTCATTTCATTTTACTTTTGCTCCTTTAAACTTTACCAAGTGGTTTCTTTCCTTGAGTGACCTAGATAGAGGGGTGGGTTTTACCTGGTGTTTTTACCCTTCATCAACCAACTAGGTCTTGGGATGTCTCCCTTGGAGTGAGTTTCTTATCCTCCTAAATAGAAAGAGGTATCCTATTGGGGTGATATTGATAGGACTACCTCCGTGTTACGTCAATCTAGGCCTACTTTCCTTTAGGCTTTGGGAAAGTATAGATTGTGTGATAACATTTTTGGTGCTGTTGTCGGGGAACATCGAGTCAATTTTCCTCGTATGACACTTTTTCGGTAAGTCTTTATCCAAAGCCTTCATTTCACAAAGCTTACTGAGCGACTCCACTAAGGGTGATCCCCTCATTCCCATTGATAATCCTTAAAAGGTTATCTAGCGACTCCACTAAATTTTTCCATGGTGCCACCTTACTCTCAACTTTGTGATATTTTCAAGATATGGGATCATGGCACCCTTGGAGAAAGTGTATTCATCTATTGATTTTGAAAGTTTTCAAGGATACCCACATTATTTTGATATAAAATGGTTGAAAAACTATCCAAGATTTAAAGGCCTCCCAATTACTCACATTGTATAATTCTTAAAGTATATAAGTGAAATAGAATTTGAAGGGGAGGATGTCCTGATAAAATTGTTCATAATTTCTTTTCCATCATTTGTACAAGAATGGATCAAGGGTTGTTGTGAAGAAAAGGGTATATCCTCTTTCGTAGATCTCATCAATAGGTTTCTTGAGTTCGCAAAACCACAATGCCAGAGTTATGAGGATGCCCTTCAAAATCTTGAAATATCCCTAGAGGACGAAGGATTCACCACTAATATTGTAGAAGATCTTAGGGCCCGGGATGATTTTAGGGGCTAAATTTCGTTCATGGGCTAATTTTCCAAGATTTTCCCCAAAAAAATGATTCGCCCAAATTCTATAGGATAATTTTTTTTTACCTTTAAAATCGCCAAAATTTTATACAAACTAGATAAAATCCTTAGAAATTTGAATATTTTTACAAAAATATTGCCAAACATTTATAGTTGGAATATGAAGGATTAGTATGATTCGCCAAAGTTTCTACATTTTAAAATAAATTTCCATCCTTAAAATCACCCCTGCTGAAGTTAGGGGTGCATACCATGCTCAATGCCAAGAACTCTCTGATACAGAAGAAGAGATTTATGAAGGAGGTTACCAATCCTATGAAAAAGAGAAAGAATTTACTCATGATTCTACCGAAGATAATGAGGACCTGGTTGAAGAGAGACAACTAGAAGATATCAATCATGACGATGAAGTGTTAATGTGTACTCCTCCCTCTGATGAAGCCATCCATGATCCTATCCGTCCTACACAAGAAGAATAGAATGAGGATAATCATTTTTCTTTTCATATTTTTGATGATACCCTATTCTATGATTCGAAAGGTGAAGAAGTAAGGGAATCCTTGAATGTACTAAACCCTTCATGTTATGATAAAGGTAATGGCATGGTTGATAATACCGATGAGTTTATACATGTTGGGAGATGCAAATGGGATGTGGTTGGTTCTAATAAATATCCCATTTATGATATGGAAGGACATCTCCAAATGTTGCCTTTAAAACTATTGTATGAGGTTACTGATATTTCTGACATATGGAAACAAGGAGACAATATGGTTACATATATTTTCCAAACACCAAAGGATGACCTAGTGCAATGTTCTCATGTAGGTTTCCGATCATACATTGAGGATTTTGATGAGTATTCCTTTGAGGACTTGGATTTATTCTATGAAGAATATTATCAATCACCGTTGTGCTTGGATCTTAAAAAAGGTGAGGACATTTCTTTCCTGAAACAAGATACTTGTGATAAGGTTGTCCAATGCCCTCCAATTACTTTACCTCGTTATGTCACTAAGGATACAGTTGGGGAACATGTCTATTGTACCAAGTTTTCTCTAAGGCAGAGCCTTCTTTTAGAATTCAAGGGTAGGTTGAATGCCTTAAGAAGAAGCTTATTATCTCAGTCGTTCAACTCTCCCCTAATAAGTTTCCAATCATCCTCTACATTTTTGCTAGTCCCTTCTCAGACTTTGGGGATTGATGATATCCAAGGTAGTCAACCTTCAGATTCTTTCAACCATCCTCTTGAGTCTTCGACCTTTCAGGATCCTTTTATTAGATAGATTGAGCACTTTTATAGAAGTGTGACTTTGCATAATTTTTTCCCTCCCTCCCGCCTCCATGAACTAGACTTTACGATTTCCTATGATGTAATGCATGCTCTAACTCATGTTATTTGTGTTCTTAACTTGTCATTGATTTGGTTTATGATGAAGCACAGAGGGAGGTGTTGCGATGTATTGCTAGGATGGTTTGACTTGTTATATGATTATACCTAACATTCAACCAACAAGTAAGTTATAATAGGTAGGCATTCGTATCCATTGTACATACCACTAGCACAGCTGCTAATTTGCGGCTGAGAACGCCGAAAGGCCATCAATATGAACCTCCTCGCTCCTTTGTTGCCGGAAGAATCATCGATATAGTGTGTCTTTCTTTGTCGATCCAATCCATGAGCCCTCCTTCCCAGAAATGACTGTTGGGAGATCAATTGGAATATCTATCTATTGGGAGACATATTTGGAATGGATCGATTGAGCAATAATGAATGGCTTCTGAGAGCAGGGACCATTTGAATGACGGGTGGCGTGCGTGGAGGATACGTCTTCCGGGATTGGCATTGATTGAGTGAACTGATTTTATTTTGAAACGAATCGTCTTCTGATGGGGCTGGCCGGGAAGGGAAGGTAAGGTGCGGCCAATTTTCCACGCGGCCATAAGCATCCGCCTTGGTTTAAAAATGACGGCGCACTGTAAAACGTTTTACATCCACGCGCCGATATGCATTTGCCCATTTTCTTAATCGCTATTGTTATTTGTTAATTCCTGAACGTGGCAATCTGGTGATGAGCAAGTAATTTTTTAATTTGATTTAGTAAATGTGAAAAAGTAATCATGTAAACGGACGTCTTTATAAATGAGCGGAAGTTAATTTATCAAAATCTCATCCATTGATTAGAGAGGACGACGAAGAATATGCCAGCATCTTCAATTGCGAACCGTAAGATTGAAATTTATGATTAAAAGGTGATTAATTATGCCCATTGTCAATAGGTATACGCCTTTCGGCGTAATTACATATCATGTTAGCATAGTTGTAGTTGCAATTTTCATATTGTCTTGTTCCATTATGTATATATGTATGATCATAATCATATGTTAGACTAACTATGCTTTTGTTTGTTTATTTTATCATATATGGATGAGGGGTGATATCACCACCCTAGGAATTACTAATGTCTTTTGTTGAGATTTAGTAGGCACAAGTCATACTAGAGATGTTTAGGTTCTTATGCGCTCTATGGTGAGCACATGTCCCCGAGTTGGAGCTAGTTGTTATCCCCTAGCCTAGGGATAACTAAGGATATCATGTCTTGAGGCCCACATGTCCTAGACATGGAGTACAGAGAGCCAGATGACTTAGGCATGGCCCCAGTAGGCCCCTCTTTTCTTCAGTGCAGTCCACATATCACCAACCACAATATCCATCACACTAGCCTGGTCCTGAAGTAGCAGTGAGTCTTGCTCCATGAGGTAATGAGTTTGGCTATCATGGTATGTATCACTCTGATTTTTGAAGCACTTGAACATGTTGTATTGAATCCTTCTTCATTCCATGGCATTTTGCTTGGAAATTATGCTCTTTGCCTCGTTCAAACCTAGAAGGGTGACACAGTGCCCTAGTAAGTTGATTTACCTTTAGGATGGATTGCTACTGGGTGGATCTTTGAAGAGTCATCGTCTGTCCCCTCCATACTTACCACTTTCCATACTTATTCCTTCCATCTCCCCTTTCATTTTTGGGCATTGGGATTGGCTACATTATGAAGGGCTGTACCTTACCTCGTGGGAAGAAGGGGCTAAAGGCATAGAGGGTAAAAGTGGTTGGAAAGAATTAAAAGCCAATTTTGAAACCTTCAAGATGCTTTGCCCAAGGATCCTCAAGAAAGAAGTGAAAGGCTTCTCAGTAAGAAAATGGTACCCACAAGATAACATAAACACTCAAGGTACTAGTTAATGGATATGAGGTCTCATCACGAGCTAGCCTATTATGACCATGGGCATGTAACAGTATGACACTACCACCTATTTGGTCACCAAACAAGGCTAGTGGATCTTGGTGGCATAAATAAGAGAAAGGGGGTCTCATTATGAGTAAACCTTCTCTTTTCCGTGAACTATTTGTGGATAACGCTGTCACCTCTAGTCATCAAGCCAAGACAATGGCCCTCAACTTTTCCCTTGTAGCACAAGAGAGAAATATCAAAATAAATAAAGATAAGAAGAAATGGAAATGAATGGGCTAGGAAACAATTGCATCCATGACAAGGTGCAACTCACCTTCCACAAAGGCACCCACAAGTAAGACTCTACATTTCCCTGTTATCACATGCACCCCATGCCCAAATATTTACCCCATGCCACCTCATACACTTACATGACTTGGACTGGAATCCACTTGGGAAACACCCAAAACTTGAGAGAGGTTATCCCAATAGGACACTGTGAGACCTTGTCCAAACCTAACTTGTCAAATTGCATAATGTCTTTGAGCCTTTGTTTCGCGTTAAAGGGGGTTTGATGCACATGTTTGGGTAATTTAATTATTGGATGTGATTTACATTCTATGATCCTTGTGACTTATGAACCCCTGGAGGACATACTTGTTGTTTCTGTAGGACCTTTCCCGATGGACAGGTACACATGAGGGAATGATTAGCTCAGACCTTCATGGGGCTCAAATCCCATAGATGTATGTTGAAACCCCAACTAGGGGTAAGAAGAGATTGAAAGCTTGCACCATATGAAGGAAGGACGTTGCCTTTGGAGGCACTGTGGAAGAACTAGACCTAAAGTCTCATGCTTCTCCCACTTAAACGTTGGCCTTAGGAGAACTTGGACGTCACCTCTACATCCCTAGATGTCACCTACCAGCTGGGGTTGTCACATTGGAGGCATTCATGAGGCTATTGACATGTGTGGGAAAATTTTTAGGCCTTTGGAAGCCCAACGTTTCATCTCCTTTTCCAATCGTCCCACACTTGAGGCCCAACGTCACCCTAGAGGGGCATGACGTCACCTTTGGAGGCCTGTCTAGATGCTAATTGAATTTATTTTGGTAAAAAATGTAATTTTGTAGTAAAGTGGCGAGGTTGACCTTGCTTTTTTACCTAAAACAATTAAAGGTAATAATTTTGTTATAAATAAACATAAACTGACATTCATTTTCATCATAACTCATCACACACAAGTGGTGGTCTGAAATTTTCGCCCTGTTTAAGGGTTATTGGCTGAAATAACTAGTGCACATCTCTTGGGAGAGCTTTGTGGTGGTGTATTTTTCATTTTTCATGGTGGAATGGTGTTCAACTAGGGTTTGAATTGATTAGTGTTGGTGAAGTAAGTGGAAAATATGCATTTTTATTCATGCAATGGATGTTTGTGGTAAAATTTACTTGTTTCATGTCTAAGATTATGAAATTGTTTGTTTAAACCCTAGGGGAGAAACAACAAATGGTTCTTTTTGCCTATAACTCTTCTACTAGCTTGATCTTTCCAATTATACATTTTCTTGGGAGTGATTATTAGATCCTTAAATGGCTAGCTCTCTAGTAATCTCATTCTAATCACCAATAGATTGTCTTTCAAGAAATCTAAGGAAGGAAGGTACGCTAGGGCCTAGAAGTGCCTACTCTCTAGCAAAACCCCCCTTAAATATTTGGATGCCTAAGGCCTTGAATTGCCAACACCTCTTGCATCTACATCTTCCCTTAGATAAGAATTATAATTATTTTACTTTCCATGATATAGTTACTATTATTGACTCCATAAAACCCTAAAGGCACATATTTTTATACTATTGTGGATGAATGAGATCAAAACAAACTCTCAAACTATCTTCTTGAAATCTCTTACTAATGTTGACGTCGAGGGACTAGAGAGTCTCCAACATCAACATTTTCAACATCTCGCGGGGCTAGGCGAGAAGAGACGGGAATATCACCCTAGGCTTAAAGCCCTGGACAAGAAAGTGCATTGAACACTAGGCCAATTTTCTCATAACCTACAATCCAAGCATAGATTCCTTTGCCTTGTAATTTTTCTTTTAGTAATATTTAATTTTTATTTAATTTATGATCTTTATGCTATTTTACAATTTAATTACTTTATACGTTTGAAGTAACAAAATTAAAATTAATAAAGTAAATGCAAATAAATAAAAAATAAAAAGGCAATGTTTTTGTTTTTATTTTAGCAAAAAAGTAACTAAAGCAAAGTTAACTAAAAGTTAGAGAAAGTTAAACAAACTACCTTAGTTTTAAAGTAATTTAATTACATGAAAAGTTTATTATATAACATTAGTTTGAAGAATAGAGAAGTAACATTTTCATGTTTTCATTTAGAAGTTACGATGTAATTAAAAAATAATAAAATCAAAATAGTAAAATAAACAAAAGTTTATGCACACCATGTTTTGTTTGTCTTTTTATAATTTTATCTATTTTTTTATTCTGAATTCAAAGTGTTAAATTAATAAAGATGAGGAAAACTGAGGAATTTAAAGAAAAAAATCAAAGAGACAGTTCCAAGTGAGAAATAAATGATTTTTCATTAAAAAAGATTCCCATACAAATTCATAAATCTTCAAAATTTGCAAGTCTCTGCGTAGACTAGGGCCAGGTATATGGTCTTTAGCTCTTGTAAACACAATGTACAATAGAAAGACCAAGCATGAAAAGGAAAAAAAGAAATCTGAGCCATAAGTGGAATGGAGAAATGGTGGTGTATCCCAAGGAGGAAACTTGCATATAGAAACCGATTAACACTAAATAAAATCGAGCCTTAATACAACAAACTAACAAGTAAAACTTTACCTTGTGAAGGCCAACAAGCTCATCCTTGCTTTATCCTTATCGCTGCTTCGCAAGACCCCCTGCTATCGACGATTCCATCAATCCCTGCTGAAGATGTAAAAGAAGAATGAATAGAAAAAATCCTCACAGCACTCCAGGCATATCGATCTTTGAATTTTCTGCCAAAGTTCTCTCTCAAAATTTTCTCTCTAAAAATATCTTCTTCAAAAAAACTATGTTCAGAAAAATTCCTCCTCCCTAGCAGGATATGGAATGTTTTTTTTTATAGCATTTTCTGGGTGGTTTGAGCAGTTGAGGTCGTTTGATTTAACTGAGCGGTTGAGGTCGTTTGATTTAACTGATCAAAGTCTGCACACATTAGAACCGCTTCACTGTTTTCACAATTTTACAATTAAAACAATATAAAATTCTTATCCATGCGTCTAATTTAGTTATGTGAAAAGGATGATTGTTCCTCTAAAACAATGTGGGAATGCCTTTTTAATAAATTTGTCTCCTAACGGTTTCATATTGCTCCTTCCCAACAAGCCCAGTGTTAAAGCGATAATAAATCAAGTGCTTCAGATCTTTGCACATTCTTATTTGCCGCATAAGATGATACTTGTAACGATACATACCAATCAACTTCCCTACATGTGAAAATGTATATTGTAATCCATCTGCCAATTGGAAAGCATCTACATTTCCCATTCAAATTTGTATATTTGCATCAACAACTAGGTTTGTTAATTGCAAAATTTCACGACATAAATGGAAAGCATTTCCAAAACGCGACTTTTTATGTTCCTTGGTTGTGAGTGTCTTCACGGGCTTCAGATTAAAATTGTAATCAAGATGAAGATAATTCAAGTTCTTTCGGTGAATAAGAAGATTCAACATATTGTAACCCTGTCTGTAAACTTGAAGCCCCGCCTCTGCCCAATCTAGCTCAGTTGTCTGGAAACATTTGGTAGCTTGTAGGGAACGAAACAAGTATTTATTCTTTTGAGCCTATGGAGGCCTGTGATGAAGTTCATTCAACACATAACATTTTAGGAGCTTCTGATAGCTCACACGAACCTTCACTCGATATGTGGGAAGACAGTGTTCCTTGTACCAATAAAAAACAAGAGGAATATATTTCGATCGTTGCATATGACCTAATCACATATTGAATGGTCGTGGAGAAAAAAATAATGAATTACCTACAACTGTTGTATATTCTAAGAATTCGGCTCTCGTATACCGCTCAATTTCATTGATATTGTGGAAAGATCCAATTCTGTCATTGGCAATAATTTCTCAGTCTAGTTGTCAGAAAATCGTTCTTCATCCCAAGTAATACTTCCTTGGCTGCATCATCTCCAGGTTCACACCAATGAATTTCTGGAACTTCTGCACCCTTTCTCACAACAATATCAATGAGACCATCCCAGTCTATATCTACTGGTGCATCAATAATCGAATTCAACATCATAAAACTATACAAGGTACTTGACAAGCTGTTTTTGAATCTTAGTTCTTATAGTACGTGCACTACACTCGTGGATGTACGTTGAGGGAAGGACCCAAGTTTAACATTGAGCACCCACAATGTGTATGTTAGAGGCATCTCAAAATGAAGGGGACAAAGAAAGGGAAATAAGGAAGATGGGGATAGGACCGACTAACGTGACAAGCGGGGATGTCTCACGTAGCAAGCACATGGTATACAAGCAAGGGATTATGACAAAGAAAGACAACTTGGTTCACCTGCAAGTCTGTTGTACACCAAACACATTTGGTCAATCAGTTAAAAATATACAAATAGCCTGCCTTTTAATATTACCAATTATTGCTCCATCACTTCTAATCATGAAAAGGGAAAAAATAAAAGAAAGCAAAATGAAAGAAGAATGACGATGAGAAAATATATTAAATAAGTGAAATCAACCAAAAGTAATCTACCCCTTGTTGAAAACTTTTATCATTATTATTATTTTTATTTTATTATTTATGTACAGAGGAAAATAAACCATTAGCTTTGACTCAGGTCAGATGAAAGTTAGCGTAAATGAATGTGTTTCCTTCTTTGCATGCGGGTCTTATGAGTTTGACAAATTTGTGCCTGGAGGGACTGCCAAAATGCCAACCAATAGATGTGTATGCTGTGGAGATACAATTAATCAATATCAAAAGAAATGACCACCAACCTCCAAGACATGCCAACCAATAGATGCTTTTCTAGTAATGATAAAAGTATTGACTGAATTAGATTTAGGGTTTAGGGTTTGTACATTAAAGGGATGATCCATGAATTCAACAAACAAATTAGTGTCATATCTATGGACCTTTCTATCAGGAATAGGGTCGTCACGATGCAAAGAATACTCATAACATTGATTAAAAAGCATAGGAATGTCCCTACAATAGTCTCTATCATTGAAATAAAAATTGCACCTAGGAGGGACATGCTTGATGGTGTTAGACTCTTTAACCACTTTTGATTGAAACTAAGGATTAGTGAAAAATTTATACAGTTTAAAATCTTGATTGAACTCATAGATATCTTCAAAAGAGGACTCCTCAGCCACATCATTAAAGTCATGCTGGTCTACATCATTTGACCACTCATTAGCATTATCATCGAATACAAATGTATCATAAATTGGGTTGACATAGTTATAATTGATTTCTTCATTTGCATAATCAAAATTTCCATTGTATGCGTGCAGATAAGAAGCTTGAGATGAAAGATGATTTTGGGGTTGAGTTTCTTTATGAGGTTTAAGAAGGGTGAGAGGTGGATTGGTCATTAAGCATCATGATATAATCATGATCCTCTTCACATCCCTGCTCTTGACCACGAGAAGTGAATTCATCATAAATAGGCCCTAAGAGATAGGGCTCCCGAGATATACTCCCACCATGATTTGAAGATTGAGATTCGAGAAAGAACATGCGATCTTGTAAGCTCTTAATGACATGGATTAAAGAAGACAGATCCTTGTGCGAATCATAAATGCCAAAGGAGTAGCATGTTCTTCGGATTTTCTCTTCGAAGTCGAGGCAAGTGGATAGGGCTAGCTCTAGGTTTTGAACATTCTTTTCTTCCAACCTCCATCGGTAAAGAGGAGGTAGAAGTTTGTAGTAATGCAATAGAGCATCCAAGTTGGTGGGGCCAATGGGAGTAGGAATTAAATTGTATAACTTGATAAACTGAAGATTAAAAGTAAGAATGCTCTCATTATCCTTCGTAATTGGTTAAACCTCTTAAGATGTTCGTAAGGACTATCTAAATG
Organism: Picea engelmannii; assembly: GCA_009831015.1. Taxonomy (NCBI): domain Eukaryota; kingdom Viridiplantae; phylum Streptophyta; class Pinopsida; order Pinales; family Pinaceae; genus Picea; species Picea engelmannii. Next base: position 23,057 of record ML798994.1, read on the forward strand.
CCCAAAAGTAGAAGTAAAACAGTGAGAAAGTTCAAACTAGGTAGAGATTCATCCATCAGGAAGGTTAGAAAATAAAGAGGAAACATCGCCCTAAAGTGAATTCATGAACAAAAGCATGAAACTATCGTTATTATTTACTCCCAGAATGGTGCAAGCATTTGAAAATGCACAAAGATGCTCAATCACCATAACAGTTCCATCGCCATGAAAGAGAGGTAAATGATTCTTGAAATTGTGAGGTAAAGGGTTCACCGGATGAGCGAAATTCAAAGGAATGGGCACAAACCAAGGAGAATTGTTTAGGTCTTCTTCAAACTCAAACATGCCATACTTGCGAATGACCTTCCTAGGGTCAGTAGCTGAAACCACAGGGTTACAACCACCAAACAGGATTCCAATCAGTTGAGACATTGAGGTCTAGGAAACATAAAATAAAATTGAAAGAATTAAAACAAAACAAGGAACAAGCCATTGAACGGTCGTCCTTAGTATGGTCACCAAAAATATGTTGACATCGAGGGACTAGAGAGTCTCTAACATCAACATTTTCAACCTCTCGCGGGGCTAGGCGAGAAGTGACAAGAATATCACCCTAGGCTTAAAGTCCTGGACAAGAAAGCGCATTGAAATGTAGGCCAATTTTCTCCTAACCTACCGTCCAAGCATATATTCCTTTGCCTTGTAATTTTCCTTTTAGTAATATTTATTTTTTATTTAATTTATGATCGTTATGCTATTTTGCAATTTAATTACTTTATACATTTGAAGTAACAAAATTAAAATTAATAAAGGAAATGCAAATAAATAAAAAATAAAAAGGCAATGCTTTTGTTTTTATTTTAGCAAAAAGGTAAGTAAAGAAAAGTTAACTAAAACCTAGAGAAAATTAACAAACTATGTTAGTTTTGAAGTAATTTAATTACAAGAAAAGTTTATTATATAACATTAGTTTGAAGAATAGAGAAATAACATTTTTATATTTTCATTTAGAAGTTAGGATGTAATTGAAAATAATAAAATCAAAATAGTAAAATAAACAAAAGTTTATGCACACTAACCAACTAATAAATAAAACTTTATAAGCATGATTATTTACAAAATAAACATGTTTTGTTTGTCTTTTATAATTTTATCTAATTTTTTTTTTTTGAATTCAAATTGTTAAATTAATAAAGATGAGGAAAACTGGGGACTTTAAAGAAAAAAATCAAAGAGATAGTTCTGAGTGAGAAAAAAATGATTTTTCATTAAAAAAACTTCCCATACAAATTCATAAATCTTCAAATTCCGTAAGTCTCTACGTAGACTAGGGCCAGGTATATGGTCTTTATCCCTTCTAGACACAATGTACAATAGAAAGACCAAGCATGAAAAGAAAAAAAAGAAAGTTTAGCTAGAAGTGGAATGGAGCAATGGTGGCAGATCACAAGGAGGAAACCCGCATATAGAAACCGATTAGCACCGAATAAAATCGAGCCTTAATACAACAAACTAACAAGTAAACCTTTAGCTTGTGAAGGCCAACAAGTTCATCCTTGCTTTATCTTTATCGCTACTTTGCAAGACCCCCTGTTGCCGATGATTTCGCCAATCCCTGTTGAAGATGTAAAAGAAGAATGAATAGAAACGATCCTCACAACACTCCAGGCATATCTATCTCTGAATTTTCTACCAAAGTTCTCACTCAAAATTTTATCTCTAAAAATATCTTCTTCAGAAAAACTTTGTTTAGAAAAATTCCTCCTCCCTAGCAGGTTATGGAATGTTTTTTATAGCATTTGCTGGGTGGTTTGAGCAGTTGAGGTCTTTTGAGTTAACTGATCAAAGTCTGCGCAGATTAGAACCGCTTGGCTGTTTTCACAATTTTACAATAAAAAAATATAAAATTCTTATCCACATGTCTAATTTAGTTATGTGAAAAGGCCGGTTATTCCTCTAAAACAATGCGGGAATTCCTTTTTAATAAATCCGTCTCCTGACGGTTTCATACTGCTCCTTCCCAACAGGCCCAGTGTTAAAGCGATAATAAATCAAGTGCTTCAGATCTTTTCACATTCTTATTTGTCACATAAGATGATACTTGTAACGATACATACGAGTCAACTGCCCTACATGTGAAAATGTATACTGTAATCCATCTACCAATTGGAAAGCATCTACATTTCCCAGTCGAATTTGAATTTGCATCAACAACTAGGTTTTTTAATCGCAAAATTTCATGACATAAATGGAAAGCATTTCCAAAACATGACTTTTTATGCTCCTTGGTTGTGAGTGTCTTCATAGGCTTCATATTAAAATTGTAATCAAGATGAAGATAATTCAAGTTATTTCAGTGAATAAGAAGATTCAACGTATTGTAACCCTGTCTACAAACTTGAAGCCTCGCCTCTACCCAATCTAGCTCATTTGTCTGGAAAAATTTGGTAGCTTGTAGGGAACGAAAGACGCATTTCTTCTTTTGAGCCTATGGAGGCCTATGATGAAGTTCATTCAACAAATAACATTTTAGGAGCTTCTGATAGCTCACACGAACCTTCATTGGATATGTGGGAAGACAATGTTCCTTGTACCAATCAGAAACAAGAGGAATATATTTCACTCGTCACATACAACCTAATCACATATTGAATGGTCTTGGAGAAAACAATAATGAATTACCTGCAATTGTTGTATAGTATAATAATTTGGCTCTCGTATACCACTCAATTTCATTGATATTGCAGAAAGATCCAATTTTGTCGTTGGCAATAATTTCTCAGTCTAGTTGTCAGAAAAACATTCTTCATCCCAAGTAATACTTCCTTGGCTGCATCCTCTCCAGGTTCACACCAATGAATTTCTGGAACTTTTGCACCCTTTCTCACAACAGTATCAATGAGACCATCCCAGTCTATATCTATTGGTGCATCAATAATCCAATTCGACATCATGAAACTCGGCAAGTTGATTTTGAATCTTAGTTCTTATAGTACGTGCACTACACTCCAATTTGGCAGATGTATATGAAATTGGCAATCCCAATTTTTCCTTTCATGCACCAAGATTTGCAAACAACTCGAAAACCATACTCTCTACTGTTTATTGATATAGGAATCATGTTTTCTGCTAATTCAAATGCATTGGCCAGAGCTAGATAAAATGAAAAAGTCCACTTCATCGATTAATAATATTTGATGTAAGAATAATGCTTGATAATTCTCTCCAAAGAGAGATATTCCTTTGATATTTGGACCTCTGAATGTTTGTTCCCATTTTTTTTAATTAAGAGCTATCCCAAGGAATAGATCTGAAGAATGGCTTTGCCCGTTGCTTGAGCTCTTCTTTCCCACTCTTCTGTTGAAAAACTATCGAAGTAAGAATACGGAAATTATTGTTATTGAATGGTAGTTCAAAGTTCCAAGCGCCATTAACAACATAAGGATAATGTTAGCTCATGATTGATTTTTGTCAGCCATCCTTGACTTAGAGAAAGGAAACGTCAATGATATTGTTTGGATGGCGGATCCATCTGCATTGTGCTGAAATATCCATGTACTTGGAAAGTGTGACTAAGACATAATATATGAAGCGTGAGCCACTCTTACAAATTACTTGAGCATGTTTTCACAAGTAGTTTTATATTATTCGAAGTAGATCTGATGGAAATTTATTTGTCAATTAAGGTCATCTCATAATAATGGTAACCGTCGAAAAGAAAGGGTGTTCTCGAAAAAACTGGTTCACACGCAAAAGCTTCATATATTATCTTCTCCCTCCATGAAACCCGAAAAAATGATATAGAGTCATGCACATCATAATTCAAACTCTTATCCACAACTATCTGTATAAGTATCTATTACAATTATGCTCTGGATCATTTCTCCATATCTAATAATTCACATATAAGAAAAACTTTTATGCTTCAATACAACCTCTCCCGATCCATTCCTTAATTAATGTAGCGATACCCCTTTTTGCTTATGACATGGCATGAAGGTAATTCCAAGGAGATAACCCTTTAGAGAGCATGGGATAATTAAAAGTCATAGTTAAAGTATTGAGTGGAGAGACATATAAACATATAGAGTGGAAAAATGATAGTGTGAATAATACGAGGAGTGAGGAAAAAAACCATGCCTAGCAATCAATCAAATGCCTTGATAATTTTTTCAAGAGCATTGCGCAAATCTTTAACGAGAAATAACGAAACTTTACGCAAGTAGCGTGATTCAAGGGGAAGCCTGGCAATGCTTTGCCGACTAAGTATTGTTGATAGAAATCATCGTCAACAATTAACACTAATAGTCATATTGTTGCTGCTATAATTGTTGCTACAACCTTTATTTAGCATCCCTAATCAACATACTAACCCCTAAAACTAACCCAAAAATTTGCACTAACCTAGGTGATATCATCCCAAGGCTCTAGTATTCCTTTTGCTATTGTTCTAAGTGCAAAATTCTGAAGTTGTTGAAGGTTGTTGCTGCTGTTGTAACTATTGTTACAACCATCATTGCAGCCCCTTAACAACCCTTAAATTGTCCATAAAACCACCCAACATTTGTATTAGGCAAGTTACTATCAATGTATAGTAAAGTGTTTGTCTAATTGCCTAAACTAAGTACTTTTCTGAAGTGGTTTTGTTGCTGTCATAATTATTATTTTTCTGCTGTTGCAAGTGTTTTGATAGCTTATTGAAGTCACTTATTGACTTGTTTTAAATCTTGAAATTGTGAGTGACAAGGTACTATCAAATTTGCAAAGTCTTTATATCCTTTTTGTCATCACAACTTGCAATTTTTGGACATGTTGTTGCTACTATAAACTATATCTTTTGTCTATACATAAGAGTCTTTAAGTAGCATATTTATATATTGAAGTCGCTGATTTGAAACATTGATATCATTTCTTATTGGTAACTTTTGTTTTTTGATTGGTAAAGGGAAAGTATCATTCATTTCCTTTTCCTTTTTCCCCTTTAAACTTTACCAAGTGATTTATTTCCTTGAGTGACCTAGAGAGGGGTGGGTTTTACCTAGTCTTTTTACCCTTCATCAACCAACTAGTTCTTGGGACATCTCCCTTAGAGTGAGTTTCTTCTCCTCCTAAATAGAAAGAGGTATCCTCTTAGGGTGAAAGTGATATGACTATCTCCGTGTTACGTCAATCTAGGCCTACTTGCCTTTAGGCTTTGGGAAAGTATAGATTGGGCGATAACAATGCTGATATATATCATTGATTGGTGTTTCCATTAGGGACAACAAACTTAAATTGCTTGTCCACCTAACATACTACATTGTATACTTGGTTTTCATTGTGTCTCGGTGATGCAGGAGCATCGCTCCACCTCAGCAACACGCCAACATTCCAACACATCAACGCACATTTCAGAGAAGGAGAGGCACTGACCCTCCCATTTTTAAATTTGAAATCTGATCCTATAGGGTTTTTTTTGTAAGGTTAATAAATGCCAAGCCATACCTTTGTACAGGTAGTGGACAGAGTTGCCTTAAATGGTTGAGTGTAAGTAGGTCTAGATTGTAGTCAGGCTTGGATAATCACTTATGTCATGAAGTCGTAGGAGTATGGTGTCTTAACTGAGAAAATAATGACACTAAGGCGGTGGAGAGGATAAGCTCGTAGAGCCCTCATTTTGTAAAGAGAGAGAGAGATATTTGTAGAGGGGTCTTAGAATCATAACTCGAGAGAGGTCTTAGAAGCATAACTCAAGATAGAGTTATAATAGGAGAAAAAACTGGGACTCTGTTGCAGTCTAGGTTTTGTAAACATTTGTATAGACACACAGAGATAATAGAAAAACAATTTTGCCTGCACATGGTGTGTTTATGTATTTGTGTTCATTATTATGTTTTTATGTATTTCATGGTTTAAATGCGTAAACTGGTGAAGTATTGAATAAGTTTCAATTGTTTCTCTTCTTTGATTTTTCAAGTGCAAGGAGTGCACATAGTTCGTAAGGAGTGCGTTGACAGAGGTGAGTTAACCTCATAAAAGATCAAATGAGATATTGTTGAACCTTCATCAGCAGAAGTGCAAGGAGTGCACAAAAAGAACTCTGTGTTGAGTTCATAAAGAGACAGAGTTACTGAACACTCTGTAAGGAGAAGCTTTGCAAGGTGTGCATCAAGCAAGGAGAACGCTAGGAGGGCGAGAAGAATTTCTTTTCAAGAAATCCTTCGAATATGAGTTTGACGAAATCCCAGAAATGCAAGGAGTGTGTGGGAGATCAAAATCTTCGAGGAGATCAAGATCAGAAGGGATAACACAAGGAGTTTTTGGGTGACGGACTTATTCTAAGTCCTAAAGCTCAAAAGAGATAACACTTTCAGAAGCACGAGCAAGACCCAGAGTAACCGAGTTCGCAGGAGAAAGTTCAAAGGCTGAAACATTTGAACACGGACAAAAATCTTCTAAGTCGGAAGAAATCAGGAGCTCAGGAGGAGGAGTGACAACAACCTTCAGATCGGTTGTGGAGAGGATCCTGGACCGTTAGATCTACGTCCAATGAACGAAGGAAGTGCAGAGGAGAATAACAGATCCCATCTATTGGATCTGAGCGCAGAGGACCAACGACCGTTGGATCCAAAGGTAAGTGCACAAGACTTAACCCTTTTGTGCACATGAGAGTGGAATCGTTAGAGTCCAAAAGTCCTGAAGTGAATAGGGACCGTCCATCGTCCAGGGCGACAAGTGGAAAAATATCTGAGTCTCCGGGTGAAATCACTCTGGAAGAAATGAGTGCATAGGAGTTTGAGACTCCCGAAGCCTGAAGCACCGGAGAGTCGAAGATCCAAAGCGCTGGAGAGCCGAAGACCCGAAGAGAATCTGGACCGTTAGATCCAGAAAGGGCACGTGGCAAAAGATCATGAACTCCAAGTCAAATCACTTAGGGAGAACGTGAAGGAGAAGGGTTTGAAATCGTCAAAGCCCGAACAACCAAAGCAGACAATATTCATTGATCTTAGTTGGACAGGTGTCACCAGATCATGAACTTCGAAGGATCGTACTTCAAGGTTTTTGGGAAGTAGTGTTTCAGAATATGCCGAAGCGCCAAAAGCTGAAGAGTTTAAGTTCCATTGATCCAAAAGGGAACACGTGGATCGTTGATCTGTGAAGGGACTCGTGGAGGATGGAGAGTCACTTCGTTGGATAACCATTGGATCAGGGAAGACAGGTGTCAGAAGATCCGACACTTTGGAAGGATTCGATCTGGAGATTTGCGTTCATTTAAATTTGAGAACGTCGAAAGTCCCAAAAACGACGAGAGTCATCGATGTGAAGGTGGACACGTGGTGCCAGATCTAGATCTCCGGAGGAAAGCGGAGGAAGAAAAGGTTTGAAGGCCCGGAGAAGATCTCGATCGTTGATAAAGGAGGGAGAGGAAGGACCATCGATCTGGTTGAGGAGGTAAAAGTCCCAAAGTGGGAACATAGCCATCGATTTAGGAGGATGCATGGCAGACAATGTGCCATTTCGGAGAAATCTCTTCAGAAGGAATGAGAAATTGAGAATTGAAAGTCCCAAAGGCTGGACTCGTGGAGGAGATCATGACCATAGATTAAGGGGGACAGGTGTCGATATATCTTCTACTCCGAAAGATTGTCACACAATGAAAAGAAAAGGTTGAGAGTTGAAACTCCCAAAGTCCAGAAAGCTGAAATCAGGCACAATCGTTGATTTGGAAGGGAGCTACGTGTCGACAAATCATGGAGATCTGCGATCGTGCGTGGAAGGAGGAAGAAGAAGACAAGAAAGGTGATTTGATAGCATTCGTTGATCATGGATCATCGCCAAAAGCGAGAGATCGACGAACGGGAAGGATTGCGGGGCTAGGACATGCTCGGATGTTAATTCTCCTTGAGCGAGCCGCAATTTCAACCATGGTTTTAACAAAGGGATACGTGGCAGCTAGAGGTGAATTGCGGGGCGAAAAGCGGGTTGGTATAAAACCACTCTTTCCCGCACCCACAATCGCACGTTTTTGCAAGGACACAGCCTGGGGTCATATGAAGAAGGGGCTAATCGCAGAAGAAGCTAGTGCTTGAACCTTAGTGTTTTGGAAGCGTGCAGGAATAGCTTGTGGGTCTAACAAAACCTTCACACAAAAGGAAAAGGGGCTCGTGTATAATTTATTTGGGTTCAATCAGGAGCCCGAAGAGTCAATTCGACTCAGAAATTAGAAAGATGCTAGACCAAGAGGTCGCAAAACCCTAGGAGGGGAGGGGGGTTGCATCACTCGGGCATGTATTTTTCTCTTGGCAGGTCACTTCAAGCATTGAAAACCCTAAGCCTTTCCCAAGAATCATTACCAAGTTCCCTTTACCATCTAGAATTGACCTTTAGGGGCATCAATCCATACATATCATTTTCCATCTCAATTCCCCCTAAGGTCACGAATATTCCCCCCTTGAGGTGATTTATTCACCTTTAAAGTGATGGGAACATCTACCTAAGGTGATAATGGGTAGGTTCTCTCTAAGTTGTCACCAATTGGTGGTTGGGTCAGGATTTTCCCAACCTACAAATTGTGCGATAACATTTTGGCATTGTTGCCGGAGAGGATTTTGGATCCTCTTCCAAACCCTAATGACACTTTGGCAAACTTCTCTCACAAATCCTTTACCCTTAGCTTTCCTGGTGACTCTATTGAAGAACGTTCCCTTTTCCACCCTTGATGAGCTCTTCTTGAAGCTCATCTGGAGACTCCACCTTCCTAGAACCCACCTTTCCTTGTTTCCCCCTATCCATCCTTTGATGAGCCTTGATCTCATCAGCTGACTCCATTTAGGTGTCTTTTCAGTCAATGGAAATATGGCACCATGGTATGAACCCTCATACATAACTTGTTATACCTCAAAGAGGGAAATTTTACATATGGAAAAGGAAAAGGTTGCTAATAAAGTTGCTGAGTAAATGATGAATATTATAAAAGAGTTATTTCCTGCCAAGAATTAGCCTTTGAAAATGAAGAAGTTCTCGAAGGACAAATTTATGAAGAAAGTTACCAAGAAGATCCCGATGAATTTTCTCATGTTGAATATTGAGATGATACATTTGACGAAGACAAAGCGCTCATATTTTCCCTTCCACTTGATGAATATGTCCAAGCCTTTGTTCTTGCACATCAAAAAGAGAGCATGATGAGTTGTGACCCTTTCGAAGATCTTGATGATACTTTATTCCATGATTTCGGAAGTGAAGAAGTATTGGAAGAAAACTTGGATGCGATAGATCCTCTCGAAGAAAAGCGAACAAAGAATTATGCATTAAGGATCAAGTCTTGTGTGATGAAGAGGCAATGGAAAAGCATTCCCATAAAGAGAAAAAATAATCCTGATGAAGTGAAACATGTTGAGGCATCATTATCTTTTCTCCCGCTTGATGAAGTTGAAGTTTTCCAACCGTTCTCTCCCCTTTCTCATGATGTTGAAGAAGCGATCAGTCTCAATGATGAAGAATTTGAAGATCCAGTTGAGGACATCCATGCCTCTACTCCTCCTACAAACAAACACAAAGAGATGATCATTTATGTTGATGGTCTTATGAGAGAACCTTTAGATATGGTTGATGAGCATATAAACACTTTCATAGAGACTGGTAGACGCAGGTGGGATCTTGATCGTCCAATTTTTTATAGACCCTATTTACAACATTGAGGGTAGCCCTCAAGAAAAGGGGTTTGATTTGTCATCTTCAGAGGACTACTTTTCATGTGTATATGATTCATATGTTTGGCAGCCTGATGATGACATGATTACAAATTTATTTTAGGATGATTGGTTGCAACATTTTCAGGATGATTTTCAGTCATCCCTTGGGACTTGTGATGCATATATTTTTGGGGATACAAACTTTTTGTATGAGGACCATCAACCACCTTGATCCTCAATATTGGAGGAATACAAGGACGTGACCATCTCAGAGCGATCAAAGTTTCAATATACAAAGAGGAAGTATTTTCATATCAAGGATTTCTAGAGGGATTCACAAATGAAGAGGCCACGTTTTTATTTCTCTAGACCTGAGGTTGTCCCTTACTGCATATATTCTTCTCCGGGAAGTCATGGAGTCTTCTTTCGATCTCTCATCTCCTCTCATTCTTCAACAAACAATGGACCTTTGTGTGTGACTGAAGATGATTCGTTGTCTATATATGATAGTCCTTTTCAGAGATGGGTTGATTGAGCTTGTGGCTATTGCTTCAGGAAGGATTCCTTGGATGATCAGAGTTGCAGACATTATTTCCAACATGATTTCTTCCTTCCCATCCATATCCATGAGTTTCATTTCATGATTTATTATATATATGGTCATGATCATTACGTGCTTGACTTATATTTGTTGTTTTACATAATCAAGAAGGGGGGGGGGGGAGATACTTTGATGGGATGATCAACTAGTTGCACTGGTTGTATGACTTCACATGACATCATCTATTCCCTGATCTTCAGGGCCCCAAGGCTCCCGAGTAAGTAGAGTAGGCACATATCTGCCAGGATATTCTACAGTTCTCATGCACTCTATGGCGAGCACATTTTCCCAACTAGGAGCCAAATGTTATCCCCATTTTGTGGGATAAATAAGGAGATCATGTATCGAGGCCCTCAGGTTTTAGATATGGAGTGTCAAGATACTACATGACAATAAATGTCCAATTGCACATACAGAAGCTTGCCAAGTCACCACATTCTATTCATTGTCATCAGATCCACCACACTAGCTGGATTATGGAAGGCAGATGGATCTTGCTCCCTGTGGTACAAGTCAGGTATTGTGGCAAGTAATCACCCTCATATTTAAGTCATTTGAACATGTTCTCTTTAAGTTGATTTTGATTATAGAATGCCTTCTTGGACATTATTACTTTGACCTTGTTTCACCTTGGTGAGTGTCATAGATTTCCTAGTAAGTGACCAACCTTTGGGGAAGGTTTGTGATTGGGGGTCCCTTAAGGGGTTATCAGACCATTCCTGGCCATACTTACCACTTTCCACTCTTTACGTTCCCATTAAGGTCCTTTGAATTTAGTGACCCAAGAAGGGAATGTACCTCATTTTATCGAAAGAAGGGGTTGAAGGCCTAGAGGGATTGTTGTTGTATAAAAAGATAAAAGCCTATATATAGACCTTAGAGATGCTTCACCTAGGGATCCCTAGAGAAAGCAATGAAATTCTTCTCTGTAAGAAAAGGGGGGCCTACAAAAGTAAATGATAATGAATGCTTAAGGGGTTAGTTGGAGGATAGGAGGTCTCATCATGAGCCGACCTATCATGATCATGAGTATTTAGCAGTATGACATTAACATCATCTAGTCACCAAGCCAGGGTAGTGGCTCTCAGTTGCACAAGTGAGAGAAAAGGGGTCTCGTCACGAGCGAGCCTTCTCATTTCCGCAAGGTACTTGTGTGTGAAACTGTCATTATCTGGACACCACGTTAGGACAGTGGCCTTCAACTCGTTTCTTAAAACATGAAAAAAACAAAGAATGGCAAGAAGACGGGCTTGGAAAAAATGCATTGCAAATGAAGGTGCCACACACCCTCTACAAAGGCATCCATGAATGAGATAATACAAGCCCTTTTATGTCATGAAACTCAACAACCTATGAAGCCTAAACCCCTTCCACCTCATCATCCATTACATGACCTTGAAAGGCCATCCTTGGGAGCATCCCCTACTTGAGGGATTTGGTTTACCCAATAGGACTCTTATGACACCCCTCCCATACTTAAACTTGGTCAATTGTATAGGGTTTTAAGTATTTGTTTAATTTGATGAGGTAGTTTTGAAGCACATGTTTAGGTGCCTTTCTTATTAGATGTCATTTACACTTGTCATGATATCTTTGACTTGATATCTTTGGAGGGTGTACCCTTTTGTTTTGCAGGACATTGTTGGTGGATAATTTTGGAGGAACAAGCCAAGCTTGGGCTTGAAGCGCACATGTTGGATTCCAAGGGCCCACATGACGAATCAGGATGGCCTACCTTTGGAGGCCTAGAAGACATCATGGATGACATGACCTAGCCCTCACATGCCAAATGTTTTGCCTAGGAGAGGAAAAACATTACTTATGGAGGCTTGGCATCACCTAGAGGGCTAGAGTTTGGTGGTGAAGGTGTTGTTTGAGGATATGTGGCACGTTTTGAAGGAAAGAGGCTTGAATACCATCAAGAAAGGATTTGGATGAGTGACAAGTGGCCTTTGGAGGCCTAGCCATGCATGTACTACCCCAACGAATTCTTGAAAGTGTCAAAATATCCCCTAAAGGGGTGACTCCATCTTGTTTTAGGGTTTCTTTTGTGTTAAAGTGACAATTAAATATTATTATTTGATGCAAGGGGTAAGATAAGGGTTATTGACCCCTTATCTTATGTTTTACCCTTGCTAAGTGGACAAACTATGAGTTAGACATTTTGGATAAATAGAGATCATGTGAATCTCATTTTTAACATAACTCTCCCATTATGAAGAGCTAAGGATTGAAATTTCTTATACCCTTGAAGATTTTTGTTCTCTTGTGCTATGGTATGGTGTCTCTTTGGATGTGGACTTGATGATGATGATGCACTAGTTTTTGGAGGTTATTTCTAGCTACGTGTGGTTGTTTATCTTGGCATGCTATGGTTTATCTTGTTTCTATTTGGATTGGTAAGACATTTTACTTGTTGCTATTATTTGTAATTCAATCTCAAGGTTGATTTTTTTCTAAGGACAGGTAGGGAGTATAAGTGCATACACCCCTACTTTGGATCAAGTATAATTTTAAGCATAGAATTATTGTTTGCAAGGGTTTGCTAAGGAAGTATAAGGACATACACCCCTTAGTTTAAACCCTAGCTAGGCTACTTGCCTTGGGGAATAAGAGAATTTATACCCCTAAGGAGGTAGTATGTCTAGCTCCTTAATTTTGACCCCATTAACCATTAATCAAGGGCACTAGTTGTTGCATTAGAGAAATAAAATGTTGCATTGGTAAACATGAAAAGTTTAAGTTTTGAAGTTTTCTCACTTGGATATTGTTCTTTCAGCCCTAAGCTATCTTGCCTCATTGAGGAGTCCTCTTACACCCACTAAAAATTGTTGTTGTAATAAAAATATCCTACAACCATTAGGGTTGCAGAAATCTAACCCTCTAACCCTAGATAACTCCTAAATTAACCCTAGAAATTAGTTATAACTTTGCGCTAACAAACTACTAACCTAGGCGCACTTTTTGGGGTAATTTAGGGTGATCTTCATTGGCTGAATTTTTTGTTATAAGGCTTGGTTTTCTACAGATCTAAGGCTGATAAATATCATTGCAGTATTCTTTTTGTGACAACCTTGTTTTTGTGCTAAAGTCTTGCTCTTTCATTCTTGAGTTAAACTAGTCTTTACTAGCTTATCTCTTGATTATTTTACTAGACTCTTAACACTTGTTTTGCAGATCTTATTATCTTTTATATGCTGATATATATCAATGATTGTTTCTTCCATTAGGGACAACAATATTAACTTTCTTGTCCACCTAACATACTGCATTGTATATTTGGTTTTCATTGTGTCTCGGGCATGTATTTTTCTCTTGGCAGGTCACTCAAAGCATTAGAAACCCTAAGTCCTTCCCAAGACTCGTTACCAAGTTCCCTTTACCATATAGAATTTACCTTTAGGGGCATCCATCCATACATCTCATTTTCCATCTCAATTTCCCCTAGGGTCACTTGAATTCCCCCCTTGAGGTGATTTCCTCAGTTCTAAAGTGATGAGAACACCTACTTGAGGTGACATTAGGTAGGTGTGCTCTAAGTTGTCATCAATTGGTGGTTGGGTCAGGCTTTTCCCAACCTACAACTTGTGCTATAACAGTCAACACAGTAGGTCAACTTGCATGAGGCATAACATTTGCATACGAACTCTAATTGACGCGAGTATTTCACCATTGGAAAGGTCTCGACGCATAGGATAACTTCAAGGGATCCTAACACAAGATATGAAAGATTTGACCCCAAAATATACTATTTTATGCCTCATAATGGTTCCATAATTTTTCAAACCCCAATTTTCCAAATTGGGACCTGACATTAAAATGACCTTGCAAGTTGATTCCTCCATTTTTTTCCACTCTAAAAACATCAATATAGATGACAAATAATATAATGATCCAATCCAAATCATACCTCCCCATTTATGGAGGCTTTTGGTCCCCAAAATATTTATTGAATGAGGTGAGGAAACATGTCCTCTACCTTCTCCCTGAAGTACCACTTTGCTTTGCCTGGAAGTTGTCCTTTGAACCCAATTTTTCAAAGGTCACGTTGCCCCTATCATGTAGTTCTAGATCGCCTCTGCAAAATTGTGTCCTCTGCCAAATCCAACTAAGAATCTAGGGCTAAGTCCTCTATGGAAGTTAGGACCTATTCCTCCCCTTAATCCAACATGGAAGGCTCATAGAGTTTAGGATTCTCCAAATTCACTACTGATTAAATGTGCATGTATGGGGGTAGACTGAGTTTGTAGGAATTATCTCCCACCTTTTCCAATATCTTGAAGGGGACATACCATAGAGCCTTTATTTTTTTACTAGGACCCTGTAGTCTTTCTTTGTTCACATGTAACAAACTTTGTCTACCACTTTGAAGGATTTTTCTATTCTGTGTTGATCATGTCATGCCTTGTACCTTTCTTGTGACCTATTAAGTGTCTCTTTTACTTGCAAATGGATCTACCAATATTTTTGACAAAACTCTATGTTTTTAATGCTTCTCCCATGGTGTCTTCCCTCACTCGTCCTTGTTGTCCATAAACAACATCCAAGGGTGAAGCAGAAAATACCCAAAACAAGTTTCAAAAGGGGACTTACTAGTAGAAGTCTAGACCACTCTTTTATAAAAGTGTTGTATGTATGTCATATTTTCATCCCAGGTCTTCGAATGCTTCTAATTGTAACTCCTCAAAAGTTGCACCAAAGTCTTGTTGAATACTTATGTCTTCCCATCTGTCTGTGGATGGACTGTTATAGATCTCTTCAACTTAGTGTCCATATTCTCCCACAATGTAGTCCAAAATGTATTGAGAAATCTAGTATCCCTATATGAGATGACACTCGGTATCCCAAAGTGCACCCAGACTTGTTCAAAAAATATGTTTGCTTCTTCTTGTCCTTTGATGGTATTTTTACAAGGAATAAGAATGCACATCTTGTTTAACTTGTCAACTGCCACAAATATATAGTCAGGTCCCTTCCTAGTTTTTGGTAAACCTCCCACAAAATCCATGTAAATGTTTTCCCAAGGTCGAGTGTGTTAGAAAAATAGGACCGTGGAGCAATAAAATAAAACAAATGCAGAAACAAAACACATAAGATACACAATACAATAGAGACACAAATTTACGTGGTTCACCCAGTGTGGGCTACGTCCACCAGAGAAATTGCCAGGTCCTTCCTTTATTATTATCCAACATATGAAGGGATACAACCTACAACAAACCCACTATAACTTCATCTTCTTTCTCTCACAGTCTCCTATCTCATAATACAATATTCGCCATCAATTATATCCGCAATACATTTCCCTCATAAAAGAGGGTTTTTTCTAGGGAAAAAACCCTAACATAATCTCTATCGTTAGATCTGCGACCTTATAATGAACGGTCCAGATTTACAATGAAATTACAACATACATTTACAAGGCAATTTTTCCTTCGGGGGCCCGCTTGCCCCCAGACCCCCTAGCTGGGGAGATAGACCCCCTGAACCCCGTAGAGGGGGTACCCCCCTCTGCACTCCCCCGTGTGGAAGAGTGTACATACTTCTAGGGTGTAAATACTTCATGGGGTATAAACATGGCTTAAAGTAAAAGACCTCTGAATCAAGAAGATAATCAGGCTCCACAACCAACAATCTCCCACTTGGAGACTGATCTCAACAACTCCATTGCTGCTGTATATGCTGGACTCTGAACCTTCTTGGACCTGGAAAATTTCTCATCTTCATCTTCATTCTTGAAGACCAACTGAAACTGAGTAGGAACTCAGTTTCTCCCTAGTTACTCCCTTTGTTAACATGTCTACAGGATTCTGGCTAGTGTGTATCTTTTCCAACTTCAAATGTCCATCTTCCAAGGCGGATTGTATGAAGTGGTACCTCAACTGTATATGCTTAGTCTTCAAACAAAAGGCTGAGTTATTTACAAGATGAATGACACTCTCACTGTCACAGTACAACCTGCTATTCTCTTGCTTCTTTCCCAATTCTTTCATAAACCTCTGTAACCAAATCATCTCTTTACTAGCCTCTATAGCAGCAACATACTATGCCTCTGTTGTTGAAAGTGAAACAACCTTTTGCAGTTTTGAAATCCAATTTACTAATGTTCCACCTATAGTAAACACATACCCTGTGGTATTCCTCCTACTATCTTCATCACTTGCCATATCTGAATCAACATATCCTTGTAGAATAGTTTCTGAACCTCCAAAACATAATGCATGATTTGTAGTACCTTTCAAGTATCTGAGAATCCACTTTACTGCCTCCCAATGTTCTTTACCTGGATTGTTCATATATCTGCTCACAACTCCCACTGCATGTGCAATATTTAGTCTTGTGCAAAGCATTGCATACATCAAGCTGTCAACTGCTGATGAATATGGGACCCTGGACATGTATTCTATCTCCTCCTGTGTCTTGGGATACATTTCCTTAGTTAATTTGAAATGGTTGGCCAAAGGTGTACTAACTGGTTTTGCATTATGCATTCTAAACCTCTCCAACACCTTCTCTGTGTACTCACCCTGAGACAATGTTAGTTTGCGATTTTTCCTGTCTCTTGTTATTATCATACCAAGGATTTTCTTTGCAGCACCCAAATCCTTCATCGCAAATGAATTGGCTAATTTCTTCTTGAGCACATTTATATCCTGCATATTAGACCCTGCAACAAGCATGACATCTACATACAATAGCAAGATAATAAAGCTTCCATTTTCTAGCTTTTTAAAATAAACACAGTGATCATAATGACATTTACTATAACCATGTTCTATCATAAACCTGTCAAACTTCAGATACCACTGCCTTGGAGCTTTCTTTAGGCCATATAATCTCTTCTTCAACCTGCATACCAAATTCTCATTCCCTTTGACCTCATATCCCTGTGGCTGCTGCATATAAATATCTTCCTCCAAATCCCCATGGAGAAAAACTATTTTTACATCTAACTGTTCAAGATGCAAATCTTCTACTGCCACAAGACTTAAAATAGTTCTAATTGAAGTCATTTTAACAACAAGAGAAAATATTT
>ML798994.1:48623-97336 GCA_009831015.1 Picea engelmannii
ACTGTATGTGGATGACTTATTCTTAACTGGAGAAGAAAAGCTCATCGCTGAATGTAAACAGAGACTTGCCGCAGAATTTGAAATGAAAGACCTTGGCCTAATGCATTACTTCTTAGGTCTTGAGGTATGGCAGAGTCCAGAAATGATCCTCCTTAACCAAGGGAAGTACACGGTTGAAATCTTAAAGAGATTCGACATGCTAGAATGCAAGTCCATGAATACTCCCATGGAAGCGAAGTTGAAGTTGTTGGTCGATACTTCGTTAGATTTGTTAGATGCCACACTGTACAGACATATTATTGGATCACTGATGTACCTAACGAACACCAAAACAAACATCTGTTTTTCAGTGAACACCTTGAGTCAGTTTCTGGTAGAGCCCAGACGTGTTCACCTAGTGGCTGCAAAACATGTGATGAGGTACCTTAAAGGTAAAATGGATTATGGTCTCAGCTATGATGGAGATCATGACTTCACATTGAGTGGATATACTGATGCAGATTGGGTAGGAAGCATTGCAGACAGAAAAAGCACTTTCGGATGTTGTTTCAGTTTGGGATCAACCATGATCTCGTGGCAGAGTAGGAAGCAATCCAGTATTTCTCTCAGCACAGTGGAAGCATAGTACATTGCCGCATGTTCTGCTAGCTGCAAAGATATATGGATTCAAAAGGTGTTGACAGGCCTATTTGACTTGGAAATGAGAGCAACCACGATTCTATGTGACAACCCGAGCTGCATAAAGATGACAGAGAATCCTGTATTCCATGACAGGTCGAAGTACATAGATATCCACTATCATTTCATCCGCGACATGGTACAGAGAGGAGCCCTGAAGCTCTAGTACATTAGCACAGATGAATAGGTTGCCGATGTGTTGACCAAACCTCTATCTCGTGTAAATTTTGAACACTTTAGAGATAAGATTGGTATAGTCCGAAAGGACCTTCCCTGAAAGGGGGAGTATATATATTTTCCTCTCTTCTGACCTCGTTGTTAGACGTAAAGCATTACGCTGTGATTCCTTGATTATGACCTCGTTGTTAGATGTAAAGAAAGATGATTCCTTGCTTCTGACCTCGTTGTTAGACGTAAAGTGAGATGTTGATGTGTTCCTTGCTTCTAACCTCGTTGTTAGACGTAAAGAAAGATGAGTCATGCTTCTGACCTCGTTGTTAGACGTAAAGCATGACATTGTGATTCCTCGCTTTTGACCTTGTTGTTAGACGTAAAGCGAGATGATGATGTTCCTTGCTTCTGACCTCGTTGTTAGACGTAAAGAAAGATGAGTCATGCTTCTAACCTCCCTATTAGACGTAAATCATGACGTTGTGATTCCTCGCTTCTGACCTCGTTGTTAGACATAAAGCGAGATGATGATGTTCCTTGCTTTTGACCTCATTGTTAGACGTAAAGCAAGATGAGTCATGCTTCTGACCTCGTTGTTAGACGTAAAGCATGACATTGTGATTCCTTGCTTTTGACCTCATTGTTAGACGTAAAGCGAGATGATGATGTTCCTTGCTTTTGACCTCGTTGTTAGACGTAAAGCAAGATGAGTCATGCTTCTGAACTCATTGTTAGACGTAAAGCAAGATGAGTCATGATTGTGATTCCTCGCTTCTGACCTAGTTATTAGACGTAAAGAGAGATGATGATATTCCTCACTTCTGACCTAGTTTTTAGATGTAAAGCAAGATGTGACTGACACTGAGCTACCAGATTAACAAATGTGACATTGAGCCAGTGTAGTACTGCCAGCCTAGTGTTGTGATGAGGTATCATTTTTTCATTGATACATATTTGATGCAGATGATGATAGCATTCTTTCGAGAATGATGATGTTGCCGACGAAGAAAACTTCTGATGTCTCGTAAATATGCTAGCCAATGTTTCAAGATGATATTGACGATACTGTCCTCCTGATGCCACTGATGATGTAGACCTCTCTCGCCTGATGCTGATGAAGAATACCCTTCTTGTTAAGGGGGAGTGTTGAAATAATGTAACTGCAAAGAGTATTCTTATTATTATTGTTATTTTATTCATAGGATTAATCCCCATTGTGGATTAATCATGTCGATAATTGTATTAGGACCAAATCCCCTTTTGCGGGTTGGTCAACGAACAATTATAATAGATAGAATAAGAAGTCGGCCCTAGCAGTTAATAAGAAGACCTAGAAATATAATAAAGGTGGGTTTACCCACCCATATTGAGAATTCGGCCCTGCCAGTGAAGAGACACTTCACACATGCCAGAACTTGTATAAATACAGGAGGCTAGCGCCTCATTTGAACACAACTCACTTGCTCATTCTCTTATGAGGCAAGATGCAATTACCAGTTAGAGAGAGGAGAAGAAGAGTGGCACATCTCTTGGGGAGGACTATCCGTATTGGTTTGATTTATCTCTTGAACATTGTATAAGCTATTTATGATAAGGAAGATTTTGCTGGGTTTTCTTAACCTAGAGGGTTTCCCAGGATAAATGTTGTGTCTCTTGTGAATGTGTATTTCTCAGTGATCTTGTTCTTATGTTGCTATTATCTATTGAAATGCAAATAACTATAATAATGGAATAAACATTAACACTTCAAGATGGCATCTCATTGATCTCGTGTGTGTTGCATCTTCATCAAAGGTTACATCTCTGTTGATCTCAATATGATGGTAACCTGGTATATAAATTCTGAAGGCCTTAGAGACCTCACAGTATCCAACAAATATTCCCTTCTTTCTTGAGGGGTTCAACTTAGTTCTCCTTTCTTTCAGAATGTGTACAAACACTGGACAACCAAATATCTTGAGATGACTTACTTTTGGCTTCGTTTCGAAGAACATTTCTTCGGGGATTTTGAATCCAAGTGCACTATGGGATAATTTGTTTTGGACATAAACTGTTGTTCTTGTTGCTTTAGACCATAAGTGCATTGGAAGATCTTGATCATGAATCATAATATTCACTGCTTCCATTATTGTTCTATTATTTCTTTCTTCTACACCATTTTGTTGAGGATTACAAGGAGTAGTGAGCTCCCTCTTAATCCCAACATCTTTGCAAAAGCTTACAAATTCTTTTGAGGTGTATTCTCCTCCATTATATGACTTGACTATATTGATATTTCTTTCAGAGAGATTTTCTATCAAGGCTTTGAATTCCTTGAACTTTCCAAATACTTCATCTTTTGACTTCAAGAAGTAAACCCAAGTCCTACGAGAATAATCATCAATAAATGACACATAGTATACATACCCAATTAGAGAGGTTGATGGCATTGGGCCACATACATCTCTCAGTGGATGAGCTCCAAGATTCCTTCTGCTTTATTGTCTCTCTTTGGGAAAGGATTTTTTATGTTCTTTCCTTGTGCACATTCGTTGCACACACCTTCATGATCAACCTTGAATTCTAGTAGACCTATAACTACCTTGCTTACATATGGTAAGTCTTTTTAGTTGATGTGAGCTAGTCTTATATGCCAAAGTTCACATGGAATCTCAATGGAGTGAGTTAAGGCTGCATCTGAGTGAACTTTTAACTTATACAAGCCACCTTCTTCTGTTCCAAGAACAATTGCATCTTCTATAGTTTTTCCTTTAGGACACATAAAAACTTCACCATCTATGAAAGAAACCCTGAAACCTTTCTTATCTAAAGCTGAGATAGAAAGTAAGTTCTTTGTCAAACCTGGTACATATAGTACATCCTTCATTTTCATTGGAGTCCCTGAATCAAGTTTGTAGGTGGATTCTCCCACTCCTTTGATAGGGTATTGATAATCATCTCCGAGTGTAACTTTATGGGGCAAATTCTTTTCTATAAGGCTAGAGAGAATGTCTCTCTAGCCTGTCCCGTTCTTAGAAGCACCACTATCTATGAGCCAAGTATCCTCTCCAGGTGTCATAGATCCTGAGAGAGCAAAGAATAAAACATAGTCTTCAATCTTTTCTTTAATCATCTTTGTGGATGGCTCATCATCTTCAACTGCATGGGAATGATGTATTTTGTTATTTATCTTCTTGTATTCTTCCCTTCTGGTAGGATGATTCTTAGCAATGTGCCCCATCTTATCACAATGATAACATTTATAAGAGGAAAAATATTTTCCTCTTCTTTTCCCTTTTTGATATTTCTGGAATCTCCTTGGAGGGTGAGATTCTTTATGGAAGTGGATGAATCTTTTTGGGGAGTGAGATTCCTTATGAAGGTGTCTTTTTTCGAAATTAGAATTTTTCTTTCCTCCTTTAGCATGAGCAGCTAGGGCTTGATCTTCATCTCTTAATAGTACTGCTTCTCGGTTGGCTACTCTTGCTTCTTCTTGAACATTGTCAAATTGGAATTTCTCCTTTCTTCCACAAATAGTTTGGATGAAGGAATCCCAAGGTCTTGTGAGACCATTAAGAGTTGTCATGATTAGTTCATATTCATCCAATTTGTCCCAATTGCTTATAACTATTATTTGAAATGAGTAACCCTAGAGAAATAGTCTTGAATTGTTTCTCCTTTCTGCATCTTTGTATTCTTGAGTTGGGTTCTCAAGTTCATCTTCTGGTTGATGTTCTTTCCTTCATACATTATGGTTAGGGAATAAAACATATCTTTTGGAGTATTCTTAGAAGACACTTGAGGGATCAAGTAATCCTTAATAGAGTCTACAATTATCATTTTGGACTTAACCATATCCTTCGTGTACTACGTTTTGGCTGCATCTTCTTCGAGTGTCGGTACATTTTCTTTTATGAATTTTGCAAGGTCATTCTCTTCAAGAATGAGTCCAATTATGTACTTCCAGGCACGAAAGTTTTCCACACCTTCTAACTTGTCAACAAGCTTAGTGCTTGCACACATCTTGACTTGGAGCTAGGAAATGACCAAAAAATGAAAGTGTTTAGAAAATGAATCTAAACTTACTAGGAGATGTGTTGGGATGAGGCGAGTAGGCTGGAGCTGTCTGTTTTAAAAAATTTCAAGTTTTACCACTTGAAATTTGACCTGCACAAATCTGGACTAGTACTTCTGGTATTGGTTTTGGTTTCCTGGTTTTCTGGTTTTTTGGTACCAGTTAAAACTAGGGTTTGACTTTCCAAAGGCTATGGCCACTTAAAAGGTGCGCTCAAGATGCCAAATGATGCACTAGGGTAGGGTGCACTTCCTAGATGGTTTTTAGTCAAAAATTCTCTTCCAATAAAAATCCATAATTTTCTTGTACGACAATAGTGACGTTTTTGGATACCTAGTGAAAGGTGCTCTATTTAGTCAATCTCTGACACCATGTTAAATTTAGAGCTTCTATTAAGTTATTTTCAATTTACTAGACAATAATAGCATAAGTAGGATCACTAAGAGAAACAAAATCATAAGGTACACAACATTTTATCATGGGAAACTCTCACGGGGGAGAAAAATTGACAAAAACTTCCTTAATATAGATTGTCAATATAATGCCAAGATAAAAGATCAAACCACCAAGAATATCCAAGACTGAGCAATGTGCCTCTCTCTCCTTCTTGCAACTACAACTACCTCCAAAAGATTCACACTTGTTGAGTGAATGAGTGTAAGAATGAGGCATCATCCTCTCTTATTTATACTAGTTGGGAGGCATTAGGGTTGTGACTTTTCACCAAGATGGGTCGACTTCTTCAATTAGTGGTTTTTCACTTTCAACAACTGAGGTAGAGTATGTTGCTGCTACAGAGGCTAGTAAAGAGATGATTTGGTTACAAAGGTTTATGGAGGAATTGGTAAAGAAGAAGGAGAATAACATGTTGTACTTTGATAGTGAGAGTGCCATTCATCTTGAAAAGAACTCAGCCTTCCATTCGAAGACTAAGCATATACTGCTTAGGTACCATTTCATATGATCCATCTTGGAAGATGGACATTTGGAGTTGGAAAAGATACACACTAGCCAGAATCTTGCAGACATGTTAACGAAGGGAGTAACTAGGGAGAAACAGAGTTCCTGATCAGTTTCAGTTGGTCTTCAAGCATGAAGGTGAAGATGAGAATTTTGCTAGGTCCAAGAAGGATCATAGTCCAACATATACAACAATGATGGAGTTGTTGAGATCAGTCTCCAAGTGGGAGATTCTTGGTTGTGGATCCTGATTATCTTCTTGATTCAGAGGTCTTTGTTTTCAACCGTGTTTATACCCCATGAAGAATTTACACCCCCAAAAAATGTAAACTCCTCCACGCGGGGGAGTGCAGGGGATGGGTTACCCCCCCTGCGGGGTCTGGGGGAAAGTGACCCCCAAAGGAATGTTTTTCCTGTAAATGTAAATTGTAATTTCATTGTAAATCTAGACCGTTCATTATAAGGTCGTAGATCTGATGGTAGAAGTTATGTTAGGGTTTTTTCCCCTAGAAGGAAACCCTATTTTATGAGGGAAATGTATTGTGACTATGTATCATTGCGGATATTGTATTCTGAGATAGGAGACTGTGAGAGAAAGAAGAGGAAGTTACAACATGTTTGTTGTAGGTTGTATCCCTTCATTTGTTGGATAATAATAAAGCAAGGACCTGGCAATTTATCTAGTGGACGTAGCCCACACTGGGTGAACCACGTATATCTGTGTCTCTATTGTATTGTGTATCTTCTATGTTTTATTTCTCCATTTGTTTTATTTTATTGCTCCGCGATCTTATTTTTTCTAACAAAAACCACTTTAATTATCCCTAGGGGTCGACTTTACAAACACCATATAACTATGGTTTGACCAATCCACAAAAGGGGATTTGGTCTTATACAAAGCCCGACATGATCAATCCACAAAAGGGGATTTGATATTTTTAAAAATAACTCAATTATAATTAGAATATTCTTCGCAGTTACAATATTTCAACAGCCTTGTCATCACCTTATTCTATATGAGTATGGTCTTGTAGCTACTAAAATACCTCCTTGAAGTCCTCATCTTCTGCGTATGCCTCTCTGTATGCATCATGGGTAAAAGGCTTCATGTGAATCAAAGTTCCCAAAGTTGTAATCTTGGATGTGGTTGGTCTTGAAAGTATGTCTGCGAACGTGTTTGTGATTCCCTTCTTATACTTGATGACTAGATGAAATTATTGTAAAAACCCCATCCACTTGTAATGTCTAGTTTTCTATAGCTTACTCTAGGCCTGCAAATATTGTAGCGACTGGTAATTTGTGTGGTTGATGGTCTCCTTGCCCATCAGATGGTGTTTCCACTTCTTGATAACTTGAACCAAGGCATAGAGTTATTTATCATAGGTAGGGTAGTTGAAAACAACCACGTGAAATATTTCGAAATGATAACATACAAGCCTTCCTCCTGAATGCATCAAAGCGGATCCCATGGCATACCCAGTTGCATTTGTTCCACTTTGAAAGGATTTTCCAAGTTTGGTAATGCAAGAACTAGTGCTTGATTGATCTTTCTTTTCAACTCATCGAAATCCTTATGTCGATTATTCCCCCACTAGAAATTCTTACCACTCACTGTTATGACATGGAGTGGTGCAGCTACTGCTGAAAATGAATCTATGAACTTCCACAAGTACTATGTTACCCAAACAAATATCCTAACTTCTGTGACAGTTGTAGGAATTGGCCATTACATGATGGCCTCCATCTTTGTGAGATATATCTTGATTTCCCCTCCACTAATCACATATCCCAAATACACCAAAGATTCCTGAGAAAACTCACATTTATTAAGGTTAACCAACAACTGACTCTTCTTCAGAATCTCTAACACTTGCATGAGATGTGATATTTGTTCCTCCTAGGTAGCACTATATACCAATGTATTATCCAGATAGACTATAACAAATGAATCTAGATATGGAATAATAAATCAGTCATTGGTCTCATAAATGTAGTCGGTGCATTACATAAACCAAATAGAATGACCAACCATTCATATAAGCCTTGCCTTGTCTTCAAGGAAGTCTTCCTGGTGTTATCTTCCTTGATGCGTACTTGGTGGTATCTTGATTTGAGGTCCAACTTGGTGAAATATTTTTCATGTTGCAACTAATTTAACAGATCATCGAACATTCGCCAAGTCCCATCCTTGTTTAGTACAATTATGATAGGTGACCCACAAGGTGAGGTTCTTGGTTGAATCACACCCTAATCCAACAACCATTGTAACTACTTCTTCACTTCATTTTCATCTAGCATAGATTGTCTATACAACCCAATATTCAACAATGAGGAGTCTAGAAATAACTATATTTCGTACTCTACATCCCTCTTAGGTGGTATCCATTTAGGTTCCTAGAACACTCTTTTGTATGCATGTTGGCTTGGTTGGCACTTACCAATGATATGTTTTACTTTCCTTATTCGCATTGATGATGTAGGACTTCCCATCCTTGATCAGTCGACATTGGTTGGCTCTCTGCATGAAGATTGGATCCCTCACATATATGTAGGGGCTTCCAAACACTACTCCGCATACGTCAAGGGGTACAATGTCTAATTCCACTTCATCAATAAAATGAACGCTTACAACAAATTCTATCTTACATTATTTCATTACCTTTATCTCTGCATCATTTTTACCCAACCCAATGGATAGGGGTTAGGTTGATCACAAACCTCCAATCCAAGCTTCCCGACGAGATCTGTTTCTATGAGATTAGCCTATGAACTAGAGTTGAAGAGAGCATCTACCTTGGTATTCTTGACCTGGATCTTGATGTGAAAGAGTTTAGTCATCTCCTTCTCTTCCTAATGATGAAGGCTACTGAGATTCACCTCCTTATACACTGTTGTGAATAAAATACTCTCATCCACATCGGAGTTTCTTTTGACTTGATTGCTCAAATATGTGGCTAGAAGATTCTTTTTATTTCCTTCCTTCTTGCAGTTTTTGGGTTCAAATCTGAATGTAGTTTCCAACACTTTTCCTCAGTGAAGCCATCAATATTGCAATGGTTGCAGGTATCCTTGAACTGATGTGTAGTGGTTGTTGTCTTCTTATCCATTTCCCCTTTCCACTTCTTCCCCTCCTTGGAAGCTTCCCAGTGCTCTTTCTACTTGGAACCACTTAGCTGCCCCTTTTCGTGGCCTATGTTTTCCAGATATTGTTCCTATCAACATGCCTCGTCCACTGTCCTCGGTTTCAAAAGAACCACTTACTTTCGTAGATGGCTATGCAGACCCCCTAGATACTTGAGGAGTACATTCAGGGTCTTGGGAGAGATACACAACATGATGGCCATGTTTTTTACCTTGGTGTTGTACTCCTGTACACTCTGCTCTTTCTTCTACCTAAAGTAGTGCCAATGAATCCATTGGTTGTCTACATACCCAATAGGTTAGAATTGGAACTTGATGAGGGTTTTGAATTCCTCCCACCTAGTTACTGGAAGATCACCCTCCAACCTAAGTTTTTTTGTATGGATTCCCCACCAAGTTAACACATGGCCCTCTAACCTCAGTCTAGTAAATGATATATTTTGTTCTTCATCTATATGGTGAACGCTGGAATAAACTTCTAGTTGATGAAACCAATGATTCAGTGTTAATGCATCGATCTCAACTGGGTATGGATTTATTCCCACTTTCACTTCCACCTTGAATAAAGACTTTGGAGGGTTTATGGCACTAGAACTTGGATTCTCTTTCTCAAGTTCTTTCCGTGACTCATTTTCTAGGTCTTCATTATATCTCAATTTCCCCTATGATCTGATCTCTGAATTAGAGCCTCCAACCTCTCCTAACAGTTTGAGCTTGCTTTCTAGAGCTACCATGAGGAGGTCCATATTGTGGTTGATATCGGTGACCTATGCTTCCGATCTTGCAAATCTCTCTTCTATTGGATCTCGAGGGTTGTTATGAACATACTCGTTTTCCATGGCTAGGGTTTCTGCAACTTATTGTTAAGATGATTCCTAGATCAAAACTTCCCACAAATACCCAAACGAAACCTTCTTTGATACCAATATGATCTATAAACTATCGTGGATATTCCACTGGACAATTCATCACAACAAATGTAAAAAATAATTGAGATATTAACTATGAAGGTTAATTTCCTTTAGATCTCATACTCTTTAATTATTGGTTTTCTGCTTAAAATTTATGAAATAGATGAAATGCAAAAAATAGATAATAGAAATAAATACTCAGACACCATTCACAAATAAACACAAGATATGACCTAGGAAACCCAATATAGGAGAAAACACAACAATAAGGTTAGGCTACTCTGCTCTCTTTTCTTCAAATGCAAGTACAAAGAAAGAGGCACTCTCTGTGGAGTTTCATTTGACATTATGGAATGTATTGCTGCTACATAATCTCTCCTCCTATGTTATGCTCATATAATTCCACTTCTCATCCATGGAACAAGATACAATGCAAAAGAATGGAACCCCTTCTCCTCCTGGAGGTTCAATATTTAACATTTCCCGATAGCCATCTAGGGGTAGGGTTTTGACTTTCTCAACCCTCAGTTATGATAAGGTTTTGGACTTTCTAGAATCTTCGTGAAAGTCCATATGTGGCTAGCCCCATTTTCGTGAGTAATGGGGGTTGACATGGCATCCACTGATACCATGGTGGTCAACACAATAGGTTAACTTGTGAGAGGCATAATGTTTCCATACAAGCTTTGATTGATGCAAGTTTTGCACTTATGGAAAGGTATCGATGTGTAGAATTGTGTCAAGGGGTCCTACCACAAGCTATGAAAGTTTTGACCCCCAAAAATGTTGTTTGATGCCTCAAAATGGATCTGGAATGTTTCAAACCCCAATTTTCCAAATTGGGACTTGTCATTAAAATGACCCTGCAAGTTGGTTCCTCCAATTTGTTCCACCCTTAAAGCATCAAGATAGATGAAAAACAATATAATGATCCAATCTGGATCAAACCATGAACAAGGAAGTTGGGTGTTCTACATAGAGTACATGAAATTGCGAGATACATGCAAGGAAAGGAACAAGGCATTGGGTAGAACCATGAATGGGGAAGTTGGGTATTTGCACAGAGTATACACAATTGTAAGACATTGGGTGGAACCATAAGCATGTTGGGAAACAGGTTGAGGGTTTCACATAGAGTACACATGAATGCAAAGAATAATGAAATGTGTGAAACCATGAACATGGAAGTTAGGTGTCCCACATATAGTACACACAAAGGTGAGGAACTCAATATAGCATGAGGTGCTAGGAATTCATAGAACCATAAGCAGATAAGTTGAGTGTCAAGTACTAAGAAAAACCATAAGCGAGTATGGTGGGTATTGTTATCCCCATTTCCTAGGGATAACTAAGAAGATGATGTCTCAAGGTCCTTAGGTTGCAGGCTTGGAGTATCGAGAGATGGATGGATGAAAGCATCCACTCGCACAGGCAGAGGCCTGCCTCACCACCACAGATATTAGATTCATCACGATGGTATCCACCACACCAGTTGCTTCTAGAATACATTGGGTCTTTCTCCATGAGTTACAAGCCGAGTATTATGGTGAGTTTCATTTCAAAGTTTGAGGCATTTGAGTTTGAGGCATGTGAGTCTTGTTAATGTTTATGTTATTATTATAGTTCTTTTCATTTCAATAGATAAGAGCAACATAAGAACAAGATCACTGAGAAATACACATTCACAAGAGACACAACATTTATCCTAGGAAACCCTCTAGGGGAAGAAAACCCAGCAAAAAATTCCTTATCATAAATTGCTAATACAATGTTCAAGAGATAACTCAAACCAATACAGAGAGTCCTCTCCAAGAGATGCGCCACTTTTCTCCTTCTCTCTCACTGGTAAGTTGCATCTTTCCTCACAAGAAATGAGCAAGTGTGTTGTGTGATAAAGTGAGGCGCTAGCCTCTCTATATATACAAGACCGACACGTGTGAAAGGTCTTCTCTGGCAGGGCCGACCTCTCACTCTGGGTGGGTAAACCCACCTTTAATTTAATTCTGGGTCTCAATAATAACTGCTAGGTCAACTTCTTATTCTACCTATTATAATTGTCTGATGACCAATCCGCAAAAGGGGATTTGGTCCTAATACAATTACCGACATGATTAATCCACAATGGGGATTAATCCTATGAATAAAATAACAATAATAATAAGAATACTCTTCGCAGTTACATTATTTCAACACTCCCCCTTAACAAGAAGGGTCTTCTTCAATAGCATCAGGCGAGAGAGGTCTACATCATCAGTGGCATCAGGAGGAAAATATCGTCAATATCATCTTGAAACATTTGCTAACATATTTACGAGTCATAGAAAGTTTTCTTCATCGACAACATCATCATTCTCGAAAGAGTGCCATAATCATCTGCATCTAAATGTGTTAGTAAAAATGATACCTCATCACAACACTAGGCTGGCACATCACAGTACTACACTGGCTCAATGTCACAACTGTTAAGCTGGTAGCTCAGTGTTAGTCACATCTTTATTTACATCTAACAACGAGGTCATAAGCAAGGAATCATCTTGCTTTATGTCTAACAACTAGGCCAAAAGCAAGGAATACATCATCATCTCGCTTTACATCTAAAAACTAGGTCAGAAGCGAGGAATCATCTTGCTTTACGTCTAACAATGAGGTTAGAAGCAAGGAACACATCAACATCTCGCTTTACGTCTAACAACGAGGTCAGAAGCAAGGAATCATCTTGCTTTACATCTAACAGCTAGGTCAGAAGAAAGGAACACATCAACATCTCGCTTTATGTCTAACAACGAGGTCAGAAGCAAGGAATCATCTTGCTTTACATCTAGCAACGAGGTCAAAAGCAAGGAATGCCCACAACGTCATGCTTTATGTCTAACAGTGAGGTCAGAAGCAATGACTCATCTTGCTTTACATCTAACAGTGAGGTCAGAAGCAAGGAACACACAACGTCATGCTTTACGTCTAATAGCGAGGTCAAAAGCAAGGAATATATATACTCCCCCTTTCAGGGAGGGTCCTTTCGTACTATCCCAAGCTTATCTCGAAAGTGTTCAAACTTTACACGAGATAGAGGTTTGGTCAACACGTCAGCAACCTGTTCATCCGTACTAATGTACTGGAGCTTCAAGGCTCCTCTCTGTACCATGTCACAGATGAAATGATAGAGGATTTCTATGTGCTTCGACCTGTCGTGGAATACAGGATTCTCTGTCATCTTTATGCAGCTCTGGTTGTCACATAAAACCACATTTGTTCTCATGTTCAAGTCAAATAGGCCAGTCAACAACTTTCGAAGCCATATAGCTTCGCAGCTAGCAGAACATATGGCAATGTAATGTGCTTCCACTGTGTTGCGAGCAATACTGGATTGCTTCCTACTCTGCCACGAGATCATGGCAGATCCCAAACTCAAATAGCATCCGGAAGTGATTTTTCTGTCAGCAACGCTTCCTACCCAATCTGCATCAGTATATCCACTCAATGTGAAGTCATGATCTCCATCATAGCTGAGACCATAATCCATTGTACCTTTAAGGTACCTCATCACATGTTTTGTAGCCACTAGGTGAACACGTCTGGGCTCTACCAGAAAATGACTCAAGGTGTTCACTACAAAACATATGTCTGGCCTGGTGTTCGTCAGGCACATCAGTGATCCAATAATCTGTCTGTACAGTGTGGCATTTATCAAGTCTGACGAAGTATCGACTAGCAGCTTCAGCTTCGCTTCCATGGGTGTATTCATGGGCTTACATTATAGCATGTCGAATCTCTTTAATATTTCGACCGTGTACTTCCCTTGGTTAAGGAAGATCCTTTCTGGACTCTGCCATATGTCAAGACCTAAGAAGTAATGCATTAGGCCAAGGTCTTTCATTTCAAATTCTGCGGCAAGTCTATGTTTACATTCAGCGATGAGCTTTTCTTCTCCAGTTAAGAATAAGTCATCCACATACAGTAGTAATATTACCGGTTCATTATCCATAATTTTGAAGTAGATATGTGAGTCTGCTTCACTCTTGGTAAAGCCTAATCTCATCAAGAAACTATCTATATGGCCATACCAATCTCTAGGAGCTTGCTTCAATCCGTATAAGGCTTTCTTCAATCGACAGACATGAGACTTCCTGTTTTCAACCTCAAATCCTTGGGGTTGCTCTATATACACTTCCTCTTCGATAACACCATTCAGGAAAGCTGTCTTCACGTCCATCTGGTGCAGCTTCCATTTCATCTTGGCTGCAAGAGCTATAATGGTTCTGATCGAAGTGTATCTGGCCACAAGAGAGAATTTCTCTTCATAGTCAATGCCTTCCTTCTGGGAAAAGCCACGAGCGACAAATCTTGCTTTATATTTCTCAATACTTCCATCAGCAACATGTTTTATTTTGAAGAGCCATTTTGATGATACCACATCCTTATTTTTTGGTTTGGGAACTATTTCCCATACATCATTCTTTATTATGGATTGGTATTCCTTTGTCATAGCATCTACCCATTCCTTATTTTGAATGGCCTCTTCAAAGCATGTATGTTCTTCATCAAGCAGATTGCACATCAAAGCCATGTAACTAGAGAATGGCTTTGGTCTTTTCACCTGTCTCGTGGTTCCTTCTGGAACACCATACTTCTCTCCATCTTGAATAAGCTCTCTTGCCCAAGCAGGCTTTCTTTTATGGGAGAATGTCATTTGAGGAGGTTCTTGAACTTCTGTTATATCATGGTCTTCAAGAGTCAACTCATCAGGGGAGGTTATGACTTCCCTTACAGGTTCTGCAGCTCTGGGAACCTCCCTCACAGATTCTGTAGTCCTGGGATTTACAGGTTCCTCTTCATACATTTCTTCAAGCTGTCATCTTCTTGATTTCTTAAGTGCTTCTTCTTCATCAAAGTTCATGTCCCGGCTAATCTCAATATGGCGGTGACCAAGTATGTAGATTCTGAAGGCCTTGGATACCTCACAGTATCCTACAAATATTCCCTTCTTTCCAGAGGGTTCCAACTTGTTTCTTTTCTCTTTCAGTATATAAATAAACACTGGACAGCCAAATATTTTGAGATGGATTACCTCTGGCTTCTTTCTGGTGAACATCTCTTCAGGGGTATTGAATCCAAGTGCACTATGGGATAATCTGTTCTACACATAAACAACTTCCATTACTGCTTCTGCCCATAAGCACATAGGAAGATCTTGAACATGAATCATGGTCTTTACAGCTTCCATAATTGTTCTGTTCTTCCTTTCTACTACACCGTTTTGTTGGGGATTATAGGGAGTAGTGAGTTCCCTCTTGATCCCAACATCTCTGCAGAAGTTTACGAACTCCTTTGAGGTATATTCTCCTCCATTATCTAACCAGAGTATCTTAATCTTTCTTTCAGAAAGATTCTCTATCAAGGCTTTGAATTCCTTGAATTTACTGAATACTTCATCTTTAGATTTTAAGAAATATATCCAGATCTTACAAGAATAGTCATCAATAAATGATACATAGTATACATACCCGCTAATGGAGGATGATGGCATTGGGCCACCCACGTCTGAATGAATGAGTTCCAATACTCCTTCTGCTTTGCTATCCCTCTTAGGAAAAGGGCTCTTGATATTCTTCCCTTGTGCACATCCATTGCATATGCCTTCTTGATCAACCTTGAGTTCTGGTAAACCTGTGACAACTTTGCATATGTATGGTAGTGCCTTGTAGTTGATGTGGGCCAATCTTCTATGCCAAAGTTCGCATGAGTTTTCAATGGTAAGGGTCATGGCAGTTTTTGGATGACCCTTCAGTTTATATAAGCCATTTTCTTCACTTCTGATGACGATTGCTTCATTTAAGGTTTCTCCTTTATCCCACATAAGAACTTCTCCATCTATGAAGGCAACTCTATAGCCTTTCTTGTCTAAAGATGATATGGAGAGTAAGTTCTTCTTTAAGCCCGGTACATAGAGTACATCCTTCATTGTTATTGATTTTTCTGAATCTAGCTTGTAGTTTGATTCTCCTACTCCCTTGATGGGATATTGATAATCATCTCCAAGAGTTACTTTCTGAGAAAACTTCTTTTCTGAAATACAAGAGAGAGTATTTTTCTTACCCGTCATATGTTTTGATGCACCGCTATCAATGAGCCATGTGTCCTCTCCAGGTGATACAGATCCTGAGCGAGATGAGATCAAGACATGGTCCTTAATCATCTTCATAGGTGGTTCTTCATCTTTGGCTATGTGAGCATGTTGCCTTTTGTGCTTCCTCTTGTATTCTTCTCTTCTGACTGGACAAGAATTCGCTTTGTGTCCCATCTTATCACAATGATAGCATTGTATGGATGAGAGATCTCATTCCTTGCGTTGTCCTTTCTTCTAAAAATTTATTGGATAAGATTCTTGGTTGTTGAATTTATTTGATGGTTGAGTTGATCTATGAGATTCCCTTTTGAAGTAGGGTTTCTTCCTTCCTCCTTTTGTATGGGTAGGTAGGGCCTGATCATCAGCCCTTGCTAGTACTGCTTCACGGTTGGCTACCCTTGTCTCTTCTTGGATGCATTCTTCCCATAGGCTCTCAAACTGTAGTTTCTCCTTTCTGGCACATAACGACTGGATGAAAGCATCCCAAGGTCTTGTGAGACCATTTAGGGCCGTTATTACGAATTCGTCTTCGTCGATGGTGTCTCCAATCGCTTTTAACTATTCTTTTATTTCTGAGATTCGGGAGAAATATTCTTGAATCATTTCTCCTTTCTGCATCTTGGTATTCTTCAATTGAGATCTTAGATTCATCTTTTGATTGATGTTCTTTCCTTCATATATTTTGATTAGAGAGTCAAACATTTCCTTCAGAGTTTTCTTGGACGATACATATGGGATCAGGTGGTCTTTGATTGAATCTGCAATGATTCTTTGAGCCTTGATTGAGTCCTTCTGATGCTTTGCTTTCTCTACGACATCTTCAGGTTCCTCCACTTCTTCTTTGATAAATTTTGCTAGGTCATTATCTGCAAGGATCAGATCGATCCTATACTTCCAGGCACAGAAGTTGTCTATGACTTCTAGTTTCTCAACAAGCTTTGTGCTTGCAGACATCTTGTACTTGAGGCTACGAAAATGACCAAAAAATGAAAATGCTTAAAATCAAATTTTGACCTTACCAGGAGGTGTGCTTGGCTGAGGCGAGTAGCCTGGTGTACTTGGATCTAAGAAAATCCAATTTTTACCCCTTCAAATCTAATCTGCGGATTTCTGGACTGGTGCTTCTGGTACTTCTGGTACTGGTTTTCTAGTACTTTTGTGAAACTAGGGTTTCACTTTGTGGAAGATATAACCACTGAAAAGGTGCACTCTAAGTGCCAAAATGATCCTTGGGGGAGGGCACAACTTTCTAGGTGGTTTAAGGGTTGAAAATATTCACTTTTTCAAAACCCTAATTTGCAGGTACTGCAACAGTGACGTTTTTCTCTTGCGAAATATGTTTCCTTCAGGTTGGCTCTGATACCATGTTAACGTTTATGCCATTATTATAGTTCTTTGCATTTCAATAGATAAGAGCAACATAAGAACAAGATCACTGAGAAATACACATTCACAAGAGACACAACATTTATCCTGGGAAACCCTCTAGGGGAAGAAAAACCATCAAAAACTTCTTTATCATAAATTGCTAATACAATGTTCAAGAGATAACTCAAACCAATACAGATAGTCCTCTCCAAGAGATGTGCCACTCTTCTCCTTCTCTCTCACTGGTAAGTTGCAGCTTGCCTCACAAGAAATGAGCAAGTGTGTTGTGTGATAAAGTGAGGCGCTAGCCTCTCTATATATACAAGACTGGCACGTGTAAAAGGTCTTCTCTGGCAAGGCCGATCTCTCACTCTGGGTGGGTAAACCCACATTTAATTTAATTCTGGGTCTCAATAATAACTGTTGGGGCCGACTTCTTATTCTGCCTATTACAATTGTCTGATGACCAATCCGCAAAAGGGGATTTGGTCCTAATACAATTACCAACATGATTAATCCACAATGGAGATTAATCCTATGAATAAAATAGCAATAATAACAAGAATACTCTTCCCAGTTACATTATTTCAACAAGTCTGTTGCATTTAAAAGTTTTTTTTTATTATGTAACGTCTACTTGGAAGTTATGCTCTTTGCCCTATTTCACCTTGGTGGTTGATATTGTGCCCTAGTAAGTGGTAAGCCTTAGGGATGGTTTTTCTACTGGGAGGTCTCCTTGACAAGTCATCATGCCATTTCTGATCATACTTACCACTTTCCACTCTTCATCCCCCCGCCTTCTTATCTTTTGGGGTTTTCAGGTGTACTGACCCAACAAGGGATTATCCCTCATTTCATGGGAAGAAGGGATTGAAGGCCCTGAGGGAATGTAGATTACAAAAGATAAAATCCAAATCAAAACCTTCTAGATGCTCACCGAGGGATCACGGGGACAATGAAATGTCTCTCATAAGAAACTGATGGGACCTGTAAAAAATAACGATATAAAAACACCAACCAAGGTAGAGCATGTGTGGGAAATGTTTTTCATGCTTAAGTAGAAGTCCCACACATTGTCTTCAACTTGGGGAAGCATAATGTGACTAGGTTAGAGTCAAGGTGGGAAATTTTTTTCATGCTTAGGTAGAATCCCCACCTTAGTTTCAACGTGGAAACATCTAAAAAAAATAAAAAACAATAAATGGGCTCAAAAAAAGGATGCATTGAAAACGAAGGTGAAACACACCCTCTACAAAGGCACCTATAAATGAGACACTATGATCCCTTATATCTCATGAAACCCATGCCCAAAAGTATTTCCCCAATCCACTTCATCTTCTCCACATGGCTTAGAGGGGGGTCCATGTTGGCACAGGGGCAGACCCAGGTTTCAATGCTTAACATCGCACCAACAAAACCTCAACTATCGTCCCTTTCGGAAACACCTATGAAGCAGGTGAAGTATCACCCAAGGTAGAAGAAGGAGGGTTACAGGATGCAGGTGTCTGTAACCAGGCTGGGACACAAATCTGTGATAATAACACTTCGTAGAGTATTCTGTTAACGCTTAGGAAGTGACATACATTAGTTCATTAACCTTATTAACATCGCAGAACATACCCAAGGATAGCTCTAGCGTAGTAACAACCAAGATTATGCACCTTAAACACTTAGCACTGTGAATCAGATCTAGCATTTTTACATAAGCATAGCATTAAAGCAACATATACATATCCATTACACATATAATCTAAGCACTAAGAAAAACATAACAGAGATAATCATTGCACAAAGCAAACCATAAGACCCATATGTACGTGGTTCACCCTAGTGTGGGGATATGTCCACCAACCGCTTCGCCTCTTTATTATTCGCTCAAATATTACATTCCTTCACTCCTGTCCACTAAGCCACAAAGTCGAGCTTTGCACCAGACAGGAGATCTACGCACTCACCAGATCTTCCTTCCAAAACTAGGTCAAGGCACCGAGCTAACTTTTTATCAAGCACAAAGCCTTCATGCATATACATTCTTTTGCACAAAGCAACTCGAACTACTTGCACTTAGCTCCAAGACTATTACTTCAACATTATATTCTTCTTTATTTATCCTTTTACAAATCCTTACAATAAGGCCTAAGCATGGGAAAACTCCATGGGCTAACATCCCATAACCCATTGAAAAAAACCTAAAGAACCCCTTACTGAGTCCACATATCCCACAAAATAAGTGAGATTTGCGATCTCATCTTCGCTTGGGCGCTCCTTCCTCAACCAATGTGTCAAAGTCCAAAATTGGGCCAACTCTGACCAAGGTTTCCTCAAAACTTGGTTGAGGGCCAACATGCCCCCAACACTCACCTATGACTCGTCCCGAGTCACTCAGGTGCAAACAATGTTGCTTCAAAGGCCTCGAGCTTAACTCAAGTTGTCTCGACTTGCTGCTTCGCATGGGCCTCCTTCTCAGCGATCTCCTAGATCATCTCCTCTGTAATAGGCCCTTCCGGACACTTCTACTATTGCAACCACTTGATCCAATTGCGAGCCCTGTCCATCAATCTCGTCGAACACCTTGCAGGCTTCATCCTGCACAGGTTGTAGCTTCTGCATCATTTCCATTACCCTACCCTGGAGGGCAGTGATCTATTGTTGTACTACGTGCTTCTCTTGGGATCTCTTCATTCTTTCTACCGTAGTGAGTAGCTTCATCTGCGCCTACATGAAAAATGTCTACTGATGCACCTCCTGTAACTTCACTTCTAGCTTCCTTAGCTCTGGGTCCTCGACGAGGCTTTCATATGTCTATGCACTTCTATCACTCAGTTGTTTGCATTATGAGGTGAGGGCTCTTATCCTTACTAGTGTGTTCTTAGCAGTCTCCTCCCTCTGGTCACACACCTCCTGCGGGGTGCTCTGTACTTTTTGGGCCCCCAATTCTATTATCCTAGCCTGAAGCTACTGGAGGGTTTAAGTGAGCTTCACTATTTGAGCTTTGACTGACTCTTTCCCTTCCTGTGCCAAGCCTGGAACAGAGCGACATGCTTTACTCACTGCTTCTCTGACCATGGCCCGCTTTGCGAACAACTGCTCCTTTTCCCTCTATAGATGGTATTTTTCCTCCTAGAGCTTCACCTGAAGCTTTGCTTTCTCTCTTTCCTGGGATGCTACATTTCCCTGCGCTGCTTGTAATTGCACTAAGAATTCATATTTCTCCTTTTTCAAGGCTTTTGTAGCCTTCTTCTTCTATTCTCAGACTCTTTGGAACTGGGTTTTTGTTGCATCCGCGATTCTTGTCAATTGGGTTGGTTCATCTCCCAATTCTGCAGTCTACAACGAGGAAGGCGCAATGGGTACTACACAGACCAAATGAAAAACTTGTTGTACTTCCTTCAATTCCTTCTCGATCCTTCCATATAGCTCCTCCTGCTTCTCTCCATATCTTTTCAAGATGTCCTCAGAAGCGTCCTCCATAGCTCCACGGACCAGACTGATGGCGTCCTTAGTGAGAGTGGCCTCCAACTGGGGCTTATTAGTGCACGTCTTCTTCCTTGCTGAGGGTTTCTTCGAAGAAAACTTCCTTTTCTGCGATGTGATTGTCCCAATAGGGGGATCTTCCAACGGTGTAGATTCACCTCCTCCTTTCTCTTCTTATCTTTCATATCCTCCTCCCTGTCCTTCTTCTTCATCTTCTCCTCCTCCTCCTGGCGAGCCAAACTCGTTATCTTCGGAAGTGTTGTCCTCTTCATTGCTCTTTATATCCTAGACTTCCTCCCGCTTCTTCTTCTTGTTCGTCCCACTAGACTGTCTGACATGCTCAACTCGAGTAACTATGGGGCTTCCTATGGTGTCAGTGTCGGATAATTTTGCATCAACGACAGGTACAAGAAATTCCTCCGGCCACTCCTTTGTAATATGCTCCATGTCTTCATCTATCAGTTTGTAGTATGACTGCAATTCTTCCTAGTTCTCATCTCTGTGTGCGGTGATGTAGATGAAATGAGGATCAATGCGAAACTTTTCTATTGGTCGGTACTGGTGCAGGGTGTATGGAAATGATTCGATGGAAACCTTCAACTATTGATAGTATGCATGAAACACTACATTGGACTGCCACTGTTTCATCATGTCGTTGGTGTACCACAGGGTGGAAAACCGAGCAGCCATCGACTCCGAGGGTTCGATCTATGGGAAGGTGGCTCCTTCAAGAATTTTCCAAGTGACAAATGTGATCAAAATGATCAGCCAATTGTAATGGAATTCATATCCCAAATCCTAGGCTTTGCGGAAATCCTTCTCTAGCTCATTGACGAGGTAGTTCGCCTAGTTCATTTGCATGCCCTCCACACATTTTCCTGCGAGGTCCACCATGAACCCGGTGACCTATGTGGGGAATTTCTTCCTCATGAGCTTTCCAGTTAGGAGTTGGCAAGCAAGGCGCACTGCGCCATCCTATATAGAGGCTACCTTGTAACCTCACTTTCCTTTTTCGACTTCTCCGTAAGCTTCCTTGATGCACTGAGCCAAGGAACGGTCTGAGGATTTCCCTAGATAAAACTGCTGAGGGTCAGGACCCTTCACACTTAATCCAGTGATCCGGTGGATCAATTCCAGATCCATAGTAGTCCTTCTTTCGAGCCACAAGTATCCACCATGATAGCACGACATGAGGAGTTTAACGCAAGCGTTAACCTCCTAGTGGCAGCCAAAATGAGGGATCTTCATCACATTCAACATGGTGGACTATGCCAACTCCTTAATCCATGGCTATGAGACGAGGCAAGGCTTCTTTCCAGTTGTCTTCATGAGATAGCGGTGGGGCGCCAACATCGCGTAGTTCTTCTTGTCTCCTAAATTGAAGTCGTTGTTCTTTAATAGCGGGATCTGTCCTAACTGACTCCCGACTATGCGTATTCCTTTCAGAATGTACACAGTGAACATGACATACTCAAAGTCTCGAGGTATGTTGTCACGGTTAACATCGTCAACCAAATGTGGGATATACTCAGGTAGGATCGACGGGATATGCTTCACATTAGCCAGATCACAACGGTGCTTACTTCGTTATTCAGTTCCGGGGTTGACACGGCCAGAACGATGTCCAGTCAAAGGGGAAGCCTGCAGTCCCCTACTCAACGATGCCTGAACACCTTCAGATATCGTTCTATTGACCATTAGATTCTTGAGGAATTCCTCGACAGACTTCTCCAATTTACTAGGTTCGCCCGACATTCTAGTTTTTAAGAAACAACCGGGGTAGGTAAGCGGACAGACAGGGTAGACAAACGGACATGCGAGGTCTAGTTTCAGATAACACAACTCGACACTTAGACAATTCTCTATTTATCTCAGTCAATCACGGGTAGCAAAAAGTGGTTCTGGTGCAGCGACCGACGAGTTAAATAAGCGAGGTATTGTAACGGATCTTCCAACAGCCCAGAAATGCTTCCATCAATGTAAATATGTCCAGTATGGCACGGTCTCAACGTCTAAAACAGGTCCATCATCCCATAAATGTGTTTTCTAACCATTCTGAAGCATCATTCTAACGGTCGGAGTGCTTCCAACATTCATCTAGCTTCACCAGGGCAAAGTCTCATTCTGCGCGGACATGCTGTTCCAGCAAGGTTAAAATCCTACGATCCTGCCTCCTGCGAGGTTCGAGTCTGCGAAGTCTTCACTCGTCTATGTAGCTTCTTGTAGCTTTTCCAACTTAGCCTTCTTTTTATTGAGCTTCCTTTCCTTCTTCCCTGTGATCTGAGTCTCTGTAACTGTTTCTGGAATCCTCTTTCCATTTTTATTCTTATCTTTCCCTAGCGTATTGGCTTCACACTGTTGAGGTGCCCTTAAAGGGTCTGAAGTTAATATCTCTTTTCTTAACACTTCTTGAGTGGGAATACTTCTTTCTTGAATATATAGGTTCCTCAAGCCTTCTTTCATTCTTTCAACCTTGATAGCCAATTCTCTTTGATCCGTAGGATCTTTTAATGACTATGGTTGAGTTTTAAATTGCATGTGTTAATTAACCATTTTAAGAAGCTTAATGAAAGAATGAGGAAAAGAGAGGAATTATGACAGCCATATACACATATGCAGATCTGAAATGAAGTAATAAACAACAAACCATAACAAGAGGATTGATAACGGAGTTCAGCACAACGTTGCCTATGTCTCTGGGCCTTTGTCTCTATGGGGGAGGATTCTTTATTTCTGTTCAAAAGCTCAAAAATACATCGCAGTAGTGCCAATTGGCTACAATACTGATCTGGTCATGTTTTTCCAGATCTCTAGAACCCAGAAAAGAAAACGGCACACAAAACGGATGTCCAGAGCTCCTAGAAATGGCCCACAAGCGACTGCTCCTCAATAGCTTCCCTGCATAAAAATGGCTTTGGCTTGGCTTCCCTTCAGCATAACTCTACTCTGACTGTCCTATATGGCCTCAAACAGGCCTGGTTTTTATAGATCTGAAGTTGGTTATCCATCCCCAACTTCCTCCCAAAATTTGGGCTCCAAAAATGCCCAATATCTCCCAAAAATGGAGAAAATTCATTAATACAGGCATAATATCAAATAAAAATTAGAACTATATAACCAAAAACCCACTTTGTTTTAATAATAGGGAATAAACCCCTTAGTCTGTGCACGTGCCCCCTTGGCAGGGTCATATGGTTCCATGTGGCCGAGCGCTAGCCCCTCGGGCTATGCGCTGGCCCTCTTCCCGAACTATGTGGTCATGTGTTAATGGCATTTAAACCGTGGGATAAATACGAGCCCCTACTGCTGGCTATAGCCCTGGTCATATGTGCCTTTAGTGGAGGTGGTTACATGGTGGCGCAGGGCCAGGGGCTAGCCCTTATCCGAACTTCCGCATGTGGTGCCCGCTCCCTCGGGTGTATGGGGGTTATGTGACCATGGGCTGGGGCTTAGCCCTAGCCCCCTCCTTTTTGCGCCATATTACAACATTCACTTTATATAATTAAAGTTTGGCTTACATACACAAGCTTCACACATGGCGCGTTGGTGGTTGGGGCTTTACCAAAGACTTTTCCCTTACAATCAGGTCGCAGGGTCGAACCCCATGAGCTTCATAACATTTTACGAAACATAGTAACCAATGACGGGGTGCCACGTGGCAGCCCATGCCTGGGCTACGTGGCACCACCCCATTTGCCTACTGCATGCCATGTGTCAATCGACAGTTGGTCCACCATCATCTATACGACCCATTGTGTCTCTGCCACATGTCCTCTCCAGAAGCTGCCACATCATCTCCTGCACAGTCAGCATGCTGATGTCATGCTGACATTAGCATTGAATTTTTGACCAGTTGACCTTTGACTTTTTACCTATTTGGGCTTTCAAACAAGATGTGATATATTTCGCATACGTAGCCCGTTTGACAAAGTAAATATATGGCCAGAATCAAGAAGACGAGACAGACGCAATGGGGTTGGTTTCATCGGATTATGGGCAGTTTGATTTTTGAGCCTTTTTTAGCCCTGTTAGGCTTCTAGATCCGATTCTGGATCACTCTTGCCTTCTATCCCTCCTGCGTTGTTACTTTGTTATGTTGCTTCGACTTATCCTCTCGCTCTTCTATTAGTCAGTCTATTTTCCTAGCTATGAAATCCCTTAGTTCTTGATTTTTCTTTTTTGTGGCTTCTTCCTCTCCTTTCCTTTTGATTTGATCCTTATCAATCCAAGTCTTACCTAACAATAGTGGGAAAGGGGCACTGTCCCCAGAAAACTTAATGACTTCAAATTCTTCTTCAGTCCATGTTCCCTGAACAATAATAGGTACATTAGTAACTCTTCCACATAGGGTTATCATCTTACCCTTAAACAAGCCTATCCTTCCCAACAAAGGTACCATAGTAGGCTTGCCCAAAATTTTCCAAGTTTCTTCTGTCATAATATTCACTTATGTTTCTTCATCCAAGACACAGTCTATGTCGAAGTCTTGTATTCTTGCACTTATGCATTGTTTTACTTTCAGGATCTTTGGTAAATTGACATCTTTGTGAACATCCATCATTTCTTTAAACTGTAATAACGTAGTCTGAACTTTATTTGATTATTTCTCTTTATGACTCTCTAACATTCCCTTAGTCTCTTGACTTTCTTCATAGTTTTCTTGTCTGATGTTCATTCGTTCAACTTTAGCAATCATCCTTGGAAAATCCTCAACCTCATGACCAACAATCTTACAACAATGATAAATATGACATGTTCCAGGGCATTCCTTAGCAAGATGTCCCAGTATTCTGCAGTTATAACACAAAGTTAATCCTCTTTTTCTTTTAAATGTTCCCCAACCTCTTCTGTACGACGCATTTCCCCTATGATCATAGTGTTGGACCTGCAATCTGCAAAACTTCTTTCTAGGTTCCTGCATCCATTTATTAGTCCAAAAGCTCATTCTATGCATACGAATAACATATCTTTCTTCATTTCCATTAAATTTACTCAAATCAACTCTTTCTTTCAACTGTGCCCTAGCCTTCATACTAGGACATAATCTATTAAACATACTTAAATTCATTCTTTCGAAACAAAATTTTTCACTTATATTACTCTTACCAAAGCACAAATCTTTTACTTCTTTTAGGATCTTACCTCTTTTCTTCAGATCCACTTACTTTCTTGGCACAAAGCTTCGCTAGTCAAGTATAGTACTATGCACTTCAGCAACAGATCTACACTCGGGGCTTCTCTTTTTCTTTACTTCAGTTCCCAGCAATCATGGTTTAAGGACCCGACAATGGAACCATTTGTTGGCACAGGGGCAGACCCAGGGTTCAACACTTAACAACACACCAACAAAACCCTGACTACCGACCCTTTCGGCAACACCTGCGAAGCAGGCGAAGTCTCACCCAAGGTAGAAGCAGGGGGGGTTACAGGACGTAGGTGTCTATAACCAGGCTGGGACACATATATATGATAATAACACTTCGCAGAGTATTTTGTTAACGCTTAGGAAGTGACATACATTAGTTCATTAACCTTATTATCATCGCAAAACATACCCAAGCATACCTCTAGCGTAGTAACAACCAAGATTATGCACCTTAAACACTTAACACTTAGCATTGTGAATCAAATCTATCATTTTAACATAAGCATAGCATTAAAGAAGCATATACATATCCATTACACATCTAATCTAAGCACTAAGCAAAACATAACAGAGATAATTATTGCAAAAAGAAAACCATAAGACACCAGATGTACGTGGTTAACCCCGGTGTGGGGCTACGTCCACCAACCACTTCGCATCTTTATTATTTGCTCAAATCTTACATTCATTCACTCCTGTGAACTAAGCCACAAAGTTGAGCTTCACACCAGATAGGATATCTGTGCATTGAGCATCGGATCCTCCTTCCAAAAGTAGGTCAAGACATCGAGCTAACTCTCTATCAAGCACAAAGCCTTCATGCACATAAATTCTTTTGCACAAAGCAAG
This sequence comes from Picea engelmannii, assembly GCA_009831015.1. Taxonomy (NCBI): domain Eukaryota; kingdom Viridiplantae; phylum Streptophyta; class Pinopsida; order Pinales; family Pinaceae; genus Picea; species Picea engelmannii. The sequence continues at coordinate 75,500 of ML798994.1, forward strand.
TCGAACTACTTGCACTTAGCTCCAAGACTACTACTTCTACAATATATTCTTCTTTATTTATACTTTTACAAATCCTTACAATAAGGCCTAAACATGGGAAAACCCCATGGTTTGACATCCCATAACCCATTACAAAAACATTAAAGAACCCCTTATTGGGTCTACATAGCTCGCAAAATAAGTGAGATCCACGATCTCAGCTCCGCCTAGGCGCTCCTTCCTCGACCAATGTGTCGAAGTCCAAAAGTGGGACAACTCTAACCAAGGTTTCTTCAAAACTTGGTCGAGGGCCAACAATCCACCCGAGAAACACTCATTGACTTAGGGAGCAAGTTGCATGGGGTCTTTGAGCACTTGTTTAATTTGATGAGGTGGTTTTTGATGTACATGCTTAGGTGACTCTTTTATTGATTTGATTTACTTATCATGATACATTTGACTTGAGATACTTGGAGGGAGTATTCATTGTCTTTGTAGGACCTTGCTTGGTGGGAAATTTTGGGAGGACAAGCTTAGCTTGGGCTTTCGTGGGGCATGAAGCCCATAGGGTGTATATCTTGGCCCGCACACCAGATGATGATGAAGACCTTTGGAGGCTTGAAATACACCATGGGGGATCTCACCTAGCCGCTACATGCCCAACATTTTTCCTTTGGAGGTCAAAACATCACTTAGAGAGGCTTGACGTCACCCTAGGGCTAAGGTTTTGGTGGTGGTGGTGTTGGCTTGACGCTTTGCACCTTTTAGATGGAGAGAAGCTTTGGCTTGATGAGGGAAACCCTAGCACATGAGAGGGAGGCCTTTGGAGGCCCAACATTTCAACTCCAAGCTCAAACGACTTGCTAGAAGTGCCAAAACATCACCCTAGAGAGGGTTGATGTCATCTTTAGGGTTTCTTATGTGCAAATTTTAAGTTAAATTTGAATTTAATATTGTAAAGGGGTAAAATAAAGGGAAATGTCTCCCTTATTTTTTGATTTACCCTAACTTAAGTGGACAAACACTTTTTGGAGAATTTGTATAAATAAGGATCATTTCTATTTCATTTTCATCATAGCTCTCCCATTTGGAGAAGGATCCTTGGCTGAAATTGGTGCCCCTCTTGGGAAATTTTACATCTCTCTCTTTTACTTGCTCATGTAATGGTTTGTATTTTCTATTGGATGGAGAAGTGATGCACTATCTCTCTTGGAGGCTAATTCTTGCATTGTGGTAGAATTTTCTTGGTTAAAAAGGAGTTTATCTTGTTGATGCTTGGACTAGGTAAGGAATCTATGCTTTGTTTTTGCTTATTTCTTAGTTGCAAGGTCAATTTACTAAGCTCTTAGGGAGTTTAAGGGAATACAACCCCACTAAGCCTATCATAATTGTCTCGAATAATCTATGGTACAAATGGTTACTAGGAGAAGTAAAAGGGCTTACACCCTCCTAATTTTCTCCTTGCTAGTCTTGCTTTCCTTAGGAAGTAAAAGGGATTACACCCCTAAGGAAGTAGAATAATTAGCTTATTCATTAAAAGACTCCATAACCCAATAGTTCTAGACACTAATATCTTGCATTGGAGAAATAAAATTATTGCATTGGTATATGTGATTTTACGAGATATCGAAATTGTCTTAGTTGGAATCTTTTCTATGTGTTTTAGGCTTGCTAAGGCCAATAGGGCATCTTGATTGGATAAGGATATCTTACTGATGTTATAAAATTAAATATACATCCATTAGTGTTGTAGTAATTTCCTCTCAAACATTTACTTTTTCTCTCTTTTCAGCAATCATAATTTGCTAGAAAGCTATCATAATAATCTATTTGTTGTTTAGCATCCTTTGGGTTGTTTACTTGTAAATTTGGTGGTTGGAATTTTCTGTTGTAGAAATATTTTGCTACAACCATAAGGATTTTATATTATCTTTGCAATAACATATTTGAACATCCTTATATTGTTGCTAAAGTCCAACTCTATCTCACTTGACTTATACTAGTCATTGCTAGCTTATCTCTTGCATCTTTAACTAGACTTTTAGTGACTTATCTAGCAACTTTGATTATTATTTACTTTATGAATTATATCATTGTTTACTACTTCTATATAGGACAACAATATTCACTTTCTTGTCCATTGGATATCTTGGCTTGTATACTTGTCTTTTCTTGTGTTTTGGGTAGGTACAACAATCTTCTATAGGTACACTACTTCTTGGAAACTTTCCCTCATCAACAAAACTTCATCCCAAGAATTCCATCTCTCCACAACTTGACCTATAGGGGCTTCATCTTACATAACCTCACTTTCCATATCATTTCCCCTAGGTTCACCCAAGATTCCCCCCTTGTGTTGGATTTTTCCTTCACTAAAGCGAGGGGAGGGTTTAACTAAGGTGATAGTGGGTATACTCTCCCATAGTTGTCGCCATCTCATGGATTGGCTTGGAATTTTTCCAACCTACAGTTTGTGTGATAACATTTTGGCATCATTTCCAGGGAGGATTTTGAATCCTCTTTTGTGCCCTAACGACACTTTGTCAAGCTTCCGTCTAAAATCCCTTACCCCTAGCTTTCATGTCGACTCCACTTGAAGGAAAGTCCCCTTCCACCCTTGATGAGATCTTCTTGAAGCTCATCTAGCAACTCCACCATCCCGTAATCCACCTTCCCTTAAGACTTTCCCCCCAGGGATATTCAAGCCTTCTAAGGTTTATCAAAGAAGGCCTCCTCTCAAATCTCCCGTTGTCAAAAATATAATTCCAAGGTAACCTTCCCCTTTCTCCAATGGCTCACCCTTGGGAAAAAGACCTCTACAAACCCTTAAACATGGTCAATATTCCCATATAACCCAATACCATGCCAAAAGAGTCTCACAAATGGTTACCAAAGTTCTCAGGAAATAATGTGATCACAATCGATGATCATATCTATGCCATCGACTGAGACATGGAGAACACAGAAGTAGAACTTGAAGATGTAGAAATGAGGCTACTAGCTTCATCACTGACTGAAGATGCCCAAAGATGGTTTAGGGGCCTTCCTGATAACCATGTAGCATCTTATGAAGATTTATCTAAGTTTTTCAAGAACAGATAGAGAAAAAAGGAAAGTGGGATTCTTATAGCTCAGTTCAATCAGATAAAGAAAAGGAGAGAATGAGACAGTAAGTAAATTTGACAATAGGTTTGATAGATTGTACAACCAAAACCCGAAGGATTTGTGTTTTCCAGAAGCCTGTGTTCTTCTCCTTTATATGAATTCTTTTGATGAGAAATTGTGTTTCATCTTAAAGGATAAGAAGCCCACGGTTACGAAATGAGAAACACTTCCACGCTAAACCTAGCTGAAGAGAGGAAGAAATATTTAATCAAGAAAGTAAATGACAAGCAAACAAATAGTACATAGAGATTTTACCCTGGAAACCCAAACCGGGAAAACCAAGATTCCTTGATTGTTCTGCTCTCTTGTTGTCTTATTCATTCAGAAAAAAAGGTTACATGTCTAACCTTGGTCCACACCTAAGACACAATCGACATCATACCCTCTTTCTTTCACAAGAACAACCTTGTATCCAATTCAACTTACATCTACATGACCAACAACCTCTACAATTTCATCTAAACATTAGCTTTTACAGCATTACAATAGCCCTTCTTTATAGGCTTTATAGTAGGAAACACCCTAAATAAAAGGTGCCCAAAAAATAGTTACGGATCCATTCAGATCATTGGCTACAAATCCTGTGAATCTCTTGATTATGTTATAGTCGACTACCAAGTCGGATTACCATTCAAATACCAGTGAGCCTTCATTCAATCTTTAGCCGGTTTCCACACACCTTCATGTTCACCACTTGTCGATTGAGCTCTTCAAATTGATGTCAATGTCTTTACCACGTTGAACCAACTCGACCTTTGACTTCGAATTTTACCCAGTCAAACCAGCTCGACCTTTGACTTGTTGTCAATCCACCTCGACTTCGACTGTCAATCGATCCACCTCGATTGGACTTTCACTACAAAGAATATAACAACCCAACATTCTCCCACTTGTTGTTTTCTATGTTGAAACTAGGAGACCTTTGAACTCTTGTTCATAGACCCAGGGTAGCAATGTCCTCTGCACCAAGAGAACTTCATAGCACTCACAGAATTGGTCAAAGAGTTTAATATGTTTTCCAACATGTGTACTTTCTCCAGCAACACCTTGGTTATTTTCCACCATGTCTCTCATGAAATGGTATTTTACATCAACATGCTTAGTCTTAGAATGATAAGCTAGCTTATTTTCCAGAAATATTGTGCTTTGAATGTCACAACTTATCTTCATAGCTCTATGCTCAAACCCGATTCTTGAACACAACCTTTGCAGTCGTATTGTTTCTTTGCTTCCATGTATTCAACTTCTGTTTTTGACAGGGCTACGACCTCATGTCACTTACTCATCTAGTTGATTGCTCCACTAAACATTTTGAACACATATCCATTGGTCATCCTTCGTTGATCCAAATATCTATCCCAGTCGACGTCGACAAATCCATGTACATTTAATTCACTATAACCTCCAGGTTTTCCTTGATAGCATATAGCATAATCTTTTGTGCCACACAAATATCTGAATACTCTCTTGACAATTGTCTAGTGATCCTTCCCAGGTGTCGACATGTATCTACTCAACACTCCCACTGTATGGGAAATGTCTGGTCGAGTGAAAACTATATCATACATTAGACTACCAACAACACTTGCATAGGGAACATGTGCCATGTCCTCTATTGCGTCTTGTGTCCTTGGAAAATGTTCAACAATTATCCTTTCTCCCACATGAATTAACATCTTCACAGGTTTGCAATCTTGCATGTTGAAATTTTTCAATATTGTTTCAATATACTTCATCTTATTCAACCATAACTTTCTAGCTGCCCGATTTCTCTTAATCTCTATTCCCATATTGAAGTTCACTGCACTGAGATCCTTCATGTCAAACTTAGAGGATAACTGCTTCCTCACCTCCTTTATTGCGTTCATGCTATTTCCAATCAGCAACATGTCGTCGACATACAATGCTACATATATGAAACACCCACATTCTTATTTGGAATATATGCAGTGATCAACTTTGCTTCTCACAAATCCCAAACTAAGGATGTATGTATCGAACTTTTGGTACCACATCATTGGTGATTGCTTTAGACCAGAAAGGGATCTTTTCAATTTGCACACCAATTTTTTATTTCCCTTTACTACAAATCCTTCAGGCTGTTTCATGTAGATTTCCTCTTCCAGGTCCTCGGGTAGGAACGTTGACTTCACATCCATCTATTCTATTTCCAGATCAAATGTTGTAGATGAAGACATTAATACTCTAATGGAAGTTAATTTTGCAACAGGGGAAAAATCTCACCGAAGTCGACTCCTTCAACTTGGGAATATCCTTTCGCTACCAGTCGAGCTTTGAATTTCTCGAATTGACTTGTTGCATTCATCTTATTCTTGAATACCCATTTTCTACCAACAATATTTCTTCCACTAGGTAACCTGACTAAGTCCCATGTCTCATTCTTGTGCAAGAATTCCATCTCTTCGACCATGGAATCCTTCCATAGTTTTCCCTATGCTCATTCAACTGCCTCCCCGGTCAAACTTGGGCTCATCGTCGGTGGAAGTTAACACGAATGCAGAACATAAGTGAGGCAGACTATACCTTTCGACCGGTTTTCTTACTCTTTCTAACCTCCTTACAACTGGGATAGGTTGTTCCACCTCTTCTTCTGATTCAACCAACTCGTTTGAATCTTCTTCTTTGCTCCTTAGTTCAAATCGCACCTTCTCTGGATTATTCTTGGTACGAACAATTTCTTTAGGCTCGATCTTACTTCTGAATTCTCTGAAGACCACATCTCAATTGTACACTGTTTTCCTTGATATAGGATCCCATAGCTTATATCCAATGAAAATACATTTGACTGCCTTATTGTCCATCTTGCTCCTCTTTTCCTTGGGAACATACACAAATGCATCACAACCAAATACTTTGAGATGTGAAACCGAAGGCTTCTTACTCAACCATACCTCATGTGGATTTGTGTCGACTAGCGTCGAATAAGGAGACATATTCAATAGATATTTTACACTGTCGACTACCTCCGCCTAGAATTCTTGTGTGAGCCCAACACCACCGAGCATGCTCCTTGCCTTGCCAATTAATGTTCTGTTCATTCTCTTAGAAACTCCATTTTTCTATGGAGTATATGGTGTGGTAGTTTGGCATGATATGCCACATTGATTGCAAAACTGATCAAATTATTTTCCACAATATTCACCATCATTTTCAGTTCTCAACACCTTAATCTTCTTAACTATCTATTTTTCTACAAGAGATTTGAACTCTTTGAATTTCTTGAAAACCTCTGATTTCTTCCTCAGGAAATATATCCATGTCTTCTTGGAAAAATCATCTATGAAGGAGACATAATACAGGGATCCACCAAGTGAAGGAACTAAAACAGGGCCAAACACATCACTATGAACAAATTCTAGAATCCCATTTTCCCTTGTCGCTCTAGATGGGAACCTCACCTGACTTTGTTTTCCATATATACAATGTTCACAAAAGTCGACTTCTAAATTACATGCAGGAAAATCTTTGACCATACCTTTATTATGCATATCTCAAATTCATTTTTCTCCTATGTGTCCCATCCTCTCGTGCCATAGCATGGTCGGGTTGACTTTATGATGACTTATCGAGTCGGTTTGAATCGACTCATCCCCAGTCGAGTTCGAATTCAAGTCGACTTCAGGAACAACGATGTTGTTGCATTCAATCGAGTCGACACTCTTTAGTAACTTATATAGGGTTCCAATACAAACTCCTTTCATTAAGACCATCACACCTATGACCATCTTGTACAAATGCTTCTGAAATAGAGTGTGCACCTTTGCATCACTCATCTTGTTGACAAATATCATGTTTCTTTCCAAAATCAAAATGTGTAGCATGACTAATGGTTCTACTCCTTCCATCCTGCAGTATCAGTCGAACTCTTCCTCGTCTAACAATTTGGTTGTCGATTCGTCCCCCAAGAACATGTCTCCTCCTTCATATTGTTCATATTCGTAGAACCATTCTCTATGTGGTGTCATATGATAGGATGCTCCTGAGTCGATCAACCAAGCATATTGATCTGATTGTACACTGGTCAATGCCAGGTATACATCGCCTCCCTTATCTGGAGTCGCATTTCTCTCAATTGACTGTTTCTCATCGGATCTTGTAATGACTTCCATTTCCTTTGACTTGCAGTCCCTTTTGTAATGCCCTGATTTACCTCATTTCCAACATCTTCCTATCGACTGAACAAGGGATTTAGATCTACCCTTCAACTTAGAATTTCTACCAGAGAATTTTCCTTTATCTATGTCAATCGATCGACCTCTCACCACTAAATCATATTTGGTTGATCCTTCCATGTTCTTCCTTCTCATTTCTTCTCACAGTAGAGATGCAACCACATCTTCTAGCGCTAATGTGGTTGTATTACTACCTATAGTTGTGACTAAGCTATCCCAGGAGTCTAGAAAATAAAATAATACGCTAATACATTTATCCTCCTCATTGATCTTAATATCTACATAAGATAACTAGCTTATAATAGTATTAAAAATATTTAAATGCTCAGTCACCAAACTTCCCTCACTCATCCTTAGAAGATACAATTTCTTTCTGATAACTAGCTTATTTACCAAGGATTTCGACTAGTATAAGCTCCCCAACTTGTCCCATAGTTTCTTGACCGAATCTTCACCTGAGACATTTAGTAACAACGAATCTACAAGACAAAGTTGAATCATACTCCTTGCTCTTCTCTCAATTTTCTCCCATTCTTCCGTCGAAATACCTGTTGGCATGGTGCTTGGACAAACAGTTGTCCATTGTTCTCGATCTACAAGGAGATCTTCAATTTTAATCTTCCAAAACTCAAAATTTTGGCCATTGAATTTTCGATCTCTATTCTCGAGTTGCTTGTCATTCTTTAACACAATATTTTAAAGACTTCAGACTTACGACTCTTACTAAACCTAGGGTTTATCTTAGATCCAAGGTTTTTAACCAATCTACGATACCTCATGTTAGGAAATGAGGAATAATTCCACACTAAACCTAGTAGAAGAGAGGAAGAAATATTTACTCAAGAAAGTAAATGACAAGAAAACACACAGTACACAGAGATTTTACCCTGGAAACCCAAACCAGAAAAACCAATATTCCTTGAACGTTCTGCTCTCTTGTTGTCTTATCCATTCAGAATAAAAGGTTACATGTCCAACCTTGGTCCACACCTAAGACACAATCGACATCATACCCTCTTTCTTGCATTGGAACAAACCTGTAGCCAATTTGGCTTACATCTACATGACCAACATCATCTGTGATTTCATCTAAATATTAGCTTTTACAGCATTACAACATGCCTTCTTTATAGGATTTACGGTAGGGAAAAACCTAAAGAAAAGGCGACCGAAAAATGGTTACAGATCCATGCAAATCATTCAGTACAAATCCCGTGAATCTCGAGATTTTGTTACAGTCGACTATTAGTTGGCCTTCATTTGGTCTTCAGTCAGTTGTCACACGCCCGCCTGTTGACCTCTTGTCGGTTGACCTCTTAGAATTGTTGTTGATGTATTTACCACGTCGAACCAACTCGACCTTCGAATTTTACTCGGTCGAACCACCTCGATCTTTGACTTCGACTTTTACCTAGTTGAACCACCTCGACCTTCGACTTCCTGTCGATCCACCTCGACTGGAATTTCACTCCAAAGAATATAACAACCCAACACCCACCAATTTGGCACAAGCTAAAGAGTATAGCACAGGCATTGAAGAGAATCTTCTTGACTCAATATTTGACCCTTTTTCAGTATCCTCGTGCCAAGACAAAAGCAACGACCAAAGATTCCAATAGCAGTACACCGAATCCAAATGCTCTCTTGACTCAGAAGATAGACCAAATGAGTACTTAGTTTGTCCAAGCTCAGAATCAGATCATGGGTCAATTGACCACTTTGGAAAGAAATCAATCTACCCTTAGACTTCAGTTTACTAGACAGTAGAGGGATGCCATAGGTTGGAGGTCGAATCCTCAACAAGAGGCAAAAACTCTTGACACATTGAACCTGGTTGGAATGGTCAACACAGAAGAAACACCATGGTGTTCTCCATGCCAAGAACCTCATCAGATTGTATAAACTTCATAAACATGATTTGTAACTTCCGAGAATAATTTATTACTTAGGAACAAATTGATGAAGTCAAAAAAAGATGAGCTAGAGAAGGACGAATCTGAGTGTTAAATCAGTTAACATAGGATTAGAGAAAGGAATTGATAAAAAGGGAATTTTTGACATACGCAAGAAGAAACGAGGCTTCAGTTCCTCCACTAAAACCTTCCACTCCACTTCAACCATAGGTGGAAGTTCCTCTTCCATCTGCAAAGAAGGTGGTCCCACCACCTCCACCCCCAGCTTGTGAATTTCTCCCAAAACCAACTTCAACAGAAGAGGAGATTCAATTGAATATAGATGTATTGACCATGTTTGGGAGGTTAAATATGACAGTCCCTGTGATGGAGATGTGCAAGATCCCATCTGTGAGGAAGGGATTCTTGAAGTTATTGAAAGTACTAGTTGAAAAGGAGGACCCTCCAATAATATTGAATACCATGTATCTTGATCGGTAGAAGGATAACAACCCTCCTTTCTCTCTCTCTTTGGGGATGAATAGTCTATGTTTGAACAATTATATGTTGGACTCCAGAGCCTCAACAAATGTGATGTCCTTGAAAGTGATGGAACAACTTGGTTTGAAGACGACCCGACCTTATGGAAATGTCTGTGGTATTAATTCCAAGAAGGTCAAAGTTTATGAGCTTTGTGAAGATATTGAAGTTTACTTGATCGATTTTCCTCATATCAATCTCATTATGAACATTGTGGTGATTGACGTTCCAGATGCTTGGTGAATGCTTCTATCAAGAAGATGGCCCACCACTCTTGGGGGATTCCTCAGTATGGATCTCACCCATGCGCATATTCCCATGGGGGATGGAACTTTTTAGATTCTATATAGTCGAGAGAGGGTTGAGAAGCATGTGATGGATCCCAAAAGTCCTAATTACACTAGTGAGTGTGACTTTTATGTACCTCACCAGATCATCGAGTATGATCCATGGGACCTTCCTTTTTCACAGGAAGATTGCATAGATACACTACTCCCAAGGATGAATGATTACAAGGAGAATCTTGTGAAGTTCCAAGGGAAAGAACCAAGGTCCATCTAGATATTAAAGAAAGAAGACAAAGGGAACAAAGAACGTGATAAAGCCATTAAAAATGTTGTCAACACATAACCTCCTTCCTACCCTTCCATCAAAAATATACCTTACATAAACTACAATGAAGGAAGTCTTGCGTTCATGTGGGATAAGAAGAAGGGCAAGCCTAAATATGATCAGAAGGATTACAACACTTGGCTTGGCCCTTACATCATGAAGAAGAAGCCTGAGAAAGAAAAATACTATTTGACAGCATTGGATGGGAGAAAGATGCCATTACTAGTGGATGGGTCTCTTCTCTGACCCTACATTCAAGGAACTTGACTTCTTCAGGGCCGAGGCCCCAGGTAAGTAGGTAGGTCATCTTGCTTTCTTTCATTTGCATCTTGATTTCTCATAGTAGTTTAGCTGCATTTCATTTTTCATTTTTCTCTACTTACATATTTCTTTCATCATATTACATGTTTAGTTTAGAAACTTTTGAAAAAAAAATGCAAAATTTTCTTTTCTAGATTAGTTGTCAATTTTGAAATCTTCGATTTTTGATTTATATGGACAAAGGGTGATAGAGCCACCCTAGATTTTATGTTTTCATGTTTTAGTGTAGGCACATGTCTAACCAGGATATGCTAAGGTTCTCATGCACTCTACGGCTAGTACATGTCCCCAAGTAAGAGCCATATGTTATCCCCATTTCCTAGGGATAACTAAAGAGATAATGTCTCGAGACCCTCAGGTTGCAGGCATGGAGTATCAAGAGATGGATGGTTGACAACATCCACTTGCATATACATGGGCTCGCCTCACCACCACAAATCTCATATTCATCACGATGGTATATGCCACACAAGATTTCTTCCGGAAGACATCGGGTCTTGCTCCATGAGGTACAAGCTAGGTATTATGGTGAGTGTCATTTCAATATTTCAGGCATTTGAGTCTGTTGCATTTAAAAGATTCTTTTGATTATGTAATGTCTACTTGGAAGTTATGCTCTTTGCCTTGTTTCACCTTGGTGGTTGACATTGCACCCTAGTAAGTGGTCACCCTTAGGGATTTGTTTGCTACTGGAAGGTCCCCTTGACAAGTCATTGTGCCATTCTCGATCATACTTACCACTTTCCACTCTTTGTCCCCTCACCTCCTTATCTTTTGTATTTTTCGAGTCTATTGATCCAAGAAGGGAGTGTCCCTCATTTCATGTGAAGAATGGGTCGAAGGCCCAGAGTGAATGTAGCTGGAAAAATATAAAATACAAACTATAACCTTTTAGATGATCGTCGAGGGCTCCCAAGGACAATGAAATGTCTCTCATAAGAAATTGATGGGACCTGTAAAAAATAACAATATAAAAATTCCAACCAAGGTAGAGCGTGTGTGGGAAATGTTTTTCATGCTTAGGTAGAAGTCCCACACATTGTCTTCAACTCGGGTAATAATGTGACTAGGGTAGAGTCAAGGTGGACAATGTTTTTCATGCTTAGGTAGAAGCCACACCTTGATTTCAACCTGGAAACATCTTAAAAAAACAAAAACAATAAATGGGCTTGGAAAAAGGATGCATTGAAAACGAAGGTGCAACAGACCCTCTACAAAGGCACCCATAAATGAGACACTATGATCTCTTATATGTCATGAAACCCATGTCCAAAAGTCTTGTTCCCATCCACTTCATCTTCTGCACATGGCTTATAGGGGGGTCCACCTGGGAATCACTCCTTAACACAGGGAATGATTGACCCAATAGGTCACTCTATCAACTCTTCCATACCTAAACTTGTGAAGTTGCATAGGGCCTTTGAGCACTTGTTTAATTTGATGAGGTGGTTTTTGATGCACATGCTTAGGTGACTATTTTATTGATTTGATTTACTTATCATGATAAATTTGACTTGAGATCCTTGGAGGGCGCATTCATTATCTTTGCAGGACCTTGCTTGGTGGACAATTTTGGGAGGACAATCTTAGCTTGGGCTTCCTTGGGGAATGAATCCCATAGGGTGGATACCATGGCCCACATAACGAATGATGATCACAACCTTTGGAGGCTTGGAAGACACCATGGAGGATCTCACCTAGCCCCTACAAGCCCAACATTTTTCCTTTGGAGGTCAAAACGTCACTTAGAGAGACTTGATGTCACCCTAGGGCTAGGGTTTTGGTGGTGGTCGTGATAATGGATTGACACTTGGCACCTTTTGGATGGAGAGAAGCTTTGGCTTGATGAAGGAAACCTTAGTGCATGAGAGGGAGGCCTTTGTGTTGGATTTACTTCACACACACCTAGGATTTCTTTTTCCTAAGTTTTTTCCTATGTTTATTAGTCTTTATCCAGTCTCCTAAAGTTTAGGGAGAATATTCTCTTCAGTCTTCACTTCAGTTTGACTAGTTGAGTGGAGTCTAGATGTTGCATTGGTTTTGTCACCATGCAACATTGGGTTCATCACCAGCTAATGCGCATTAGCCTTGGTATCATCACTAGACTAACACATTACCCATGATTCCATGATCTCGTCCTCACTTCACTATGTTTCACTCAGTTAACTGAAGACTGGTAGACTAGTTAACTTAGCTAGGTGGTAGTTCACTCTTGTAACTACCCGAGAGACTAGAATAGGTGGTAGTTCACTCCCGTAACTATTGGTGTGTGTCCAGATCACTCTAGACCACCACTATGGCACATTGACTTCACCTCCAGTGCACATTGGTTGACTTATACATAGTATATCATGTGTAAATTATTCATTATTCATTAGGGTTAATGAGAATTCTTCTATTATTTCTCTCTTGCTTCTTCTTTCTCAAATTCTCTCTGCAAATTGCTTCTTCTTTCTCAAATTCTCTCTGCAAATGTGTGTGGTATTTTCTAGATAGATCTATTCTGTGTAGGTTCAACACATTTACATGGTATCAGATCTGACAGACTACTAAAAAAAGCTACACCAAATTATTTTTTGTAGGTACCAAAGATTGAAGACAACAGAAAAATGGAATTTCCAAAAGAATTCATTCTTACACCTTACAATTACTTTGCATGGAAGGAGAGAATAATCATGCATCTCCAAACTAGAGGATTGTACAAGTTAACCTTGAACACAGAGACACAACCGGCATCAGCCATAGAAAAATACAAGTATATAAATCGAATGGATGAAGCATTTGGAACAATTTGCAGTCTCATCTCTCTTCATCTCCTTTTTCACATATCTTCCTGTAAAACCCCCAATGAATCCTAGACCACCTTGGAAGGGCTCTTTGGAAAACATAATGAGATGAGGGTACACATGATCGAGGTGGAATTACTCACATTGGATCAAAAAAGCTTCGACAATCTCCAAGATTTCTTTACAAAATACAAGGATTCACTGTCACAACTCAAAGCTTCCGGGGTTGATAAATCTGAGGAGAAACAAATGGTTCTCACCATTCTCTCAAAACTTAGTCCTGAATTCTCTGTATTCGTATCCACATTCCATTCAGTCAAATTCTCCTCTGGAGCCACTTGGAAGATGCCTTCTCTTGAGGAATTTATCGAATCCGTGACACAAGAGCAAAGCAAGCTCATCAACATGAGAAAAATCAAAGGCCCAAAGGCACATGCACTTAATGTGCAAGATGGAAGCCATCAATATTATAAATATAAATATAAATAAAAAATGAAATCTCATGCAAATTCGAAGAAGGAAGGGTACTCAAAACCCTTCACCGATGCCTCTGGATCCAAAGGTGGAAAGGGAAGAAAATGGGAGAAATGCACATATTGCCACAAACGATTCCATCCAAAATATGCATGCATGCAGAAACAAATAGATCTAATGACTCAAATACTTCAATAAAATAACCTTGGAGATCGCATCCTCGAGGGTGCCCAGAAGAAGAAGCCAAAAGATTGAAATCCCAAGAAAGACAATTCTAGCCATGCCTTGATTGCCATCAACTCCTCTCCCGATGCTTGGATCGTACATCCAGGAGCATCACATCACATGGTTGCCACAAAAGAAGTATATTCTTAATTGGATGCATGAAAATTTCATCCTATTCGGATGGAGGACAACTCTCCAGTCGAGGTCACCGACAAAGGAAGGATTCAACTCACCAACAGAAGCTTCAAGAATGTGTTGCACATTCCCAAACTTTCTGTCAATCTTCTCTCCGTGTATCAGATGATGAATTATGACACCAGAAAGAAGGTCATATTCACACCTAATGTAGTGGACATCTATGACATGCAAACCAATTCCATGGTTGCTAGCAGTGAGGTAAATCCTCAGTCTAGATTGTATACATTTTCTGAATTTATTGAACTGGATTTTGCTTTATTGCTAATCCATGCTGATGAAAGAAGTAGGATATGGCACGAAATATTCGAGCATTTGAATTTTAGATATATGCAACAACTTAGCAAGAAAATATTGGTTGATGGTCTACCAGACATCCACTTCTCCAAAGGAATCTATGAGGGATGTGTTCTTGGAAAACACTTTCAAGAGAAATTCGACAAAGGAAAGACTTAGAGAGATTCCTCTCCTTTAGATCTGATCCATAGTGACCTCATGGATCCTTTTCTGCATCCATCAATCAACAAATCAAGGTTTGTTCTCATTTTTGTTGATGATTTCTCATGTTTCACATGGATTTACTTTCTCAGGAAAAAAATTGAGGTCTTTCAACACCTCAAAGATTTCAAAGCCCTGGTTGAGACACAGTCAAGAAAGAAAATGAAATTCCTCCGAATTGATAATGGGGGAGAGTATTTCAAATATGAGATCCAAAATATTTGTCATGAGGCAGGGATTCAGTTGCAACACATAGTTCCCTATACTCCGTAGCAAAATGGAGTTGCTAAGCAGAAAAACGGATCTCTAAAAGAGATGGCATCTTGCATGCTACATGCAAAGTCACTAGCATAGAGACTATGGTCCGAAACACTTAATTGTGCAACCTACATCCAAAATAGATCTCCCCATAGATTTTTCAAGGATAAGACTCCCTACGAGGCTTGGAGCGGCCTCAAATTGGAAGTGACCCACTTTTGTATTTTCGGTTCACGTGCATGGGCTTGGATTCCCTTTGAAAATAAGAAGGCACTTGATCCACAGAGCACTGAGTGTATCTTTGTTGGATACCCCAACGGTGTGAAGGGATACAGACTTATTGATCTTTCCTCAAACCAGCTCATCATTGAACGAAGTGTACAATTCGAAGAAAGTGTCTCCCATATACCTCAGCAGTCGCATACAGACACCTTCATTCTTCCACCTGTCCGAGATAATAACCATGCACATGTCGACTCTTCTTCAGAAGAGAGTTCTAATTCAAAGGATTCAAATGATCCAGATACATAGTTAGTACAGTCAAATGCAGAGTTTGTGCATCCAGATGCAAATGCAGAGCCAGAGCAGAGGCCCAAGTGGGCCCAAACTACTCTTTAGGATGCAGGGGATCTTGTTGGTGATCCAGCCGATACTAGGAGGACTCGATTTGATTTCGAGGAGCCTCCTATTGCACTCACTGCCATTGAACCATTGCCCTCCAGGCATGTTTTCTTGGTTCAGTCTTCATATCCATAGTCTTATGGCGAGACTGTTGGAAATCCCTTTTGGGAATCTGCCATGTAGGAGAAGTACAACTCTCTCCTCGAGAACCAAACTTGGGATCTGATTCCCCTTCCTTCTGGAAGGAAACTTGTCAAGTGCAGATGGGTCTACAGGACCAAAAGCACAACGGATGGACAGATTAGCAGATACAAATCTAGGGTTGTTGCCAAAGGATTTCAGCAAGTGCATGGCATTGACTATGATGAGACCTTCTCTCCAGTAGCGAAGATGGATTCCATATGTTTGGCACTTTCCATTGCGGTAGCCAAGGGATGGGAAGTCCATCATACGGACGTGAATAATGCATTTCTTCACGGTGACCTGTCTGAGGAGATCTATATGGAGAAACTTGAGGTATTTGTGCATGATTCATCTTTGTTCTGTCGACTGAAGAAATCTCTTTATGGCCTCAAGCAGGCTCTGAGGGCATGGTATGCCAAGATGGACTCCTACCTATTGTCACAGAACTTTGTATGTTGTAAATCAGAACCAAATGTCTACATGCTCAGGACCACTGATTCACTTCTACTCTTAGTTCTGTATGTTGATAATTTGTTGATCACCGGTTGCTCGACTTCAGTGATTGTTGCAGTCAAGAGGATTCTACATTGTTGGCATATTTATTATGGGCAGACAGAAGGTAAGAGTATTTGTTTTTCATTGATGGCAAGCTTAGCCTAACGATGATGAACAAGAGAAAGTGGCAAGACCAACAGCGCAACGATGATCGCATGGCAAGATCAGAACCGTAAACTCCAGGAATCAAGGAAGCAACTCACGGCAGAAAATCCCGAAATGTGATAGATGAAAGCATGTCAAAGACTCCATTTCAGAGTTTCACAGAACAGGAAATCGGAGTTTCGGATACCGGGAGTTGGAGGAGTCAATAGTTGAGACTCTTCATCACAGGAGTCCCGAAGTCGCGAAATGAAAAATGCCAAAATCCCGAAACAGGCACATCAACAAAGAGTTTCACAAACCGGGAAATAACTCCATTTCAGAGTTTCGGATATTGGGAGTTGGAGAAGTTAAGAGTTGAGACTCTTCATCACAGGAGTTCTGAAGTCATGAAATGCGAAACGCCGAAATCCCAAAACAGGCACATCAACAAAGAGTTTCGCAGACTGGGAAATAAATCCATTTCGGAGTTTCGGATACCGAGAGTTGGAGGAGTCAAGAGTCGAGACTCTTCATCACAGGAGTCTCAAAGTCGCAAAATACAAAACGCCGAAATCCTGAAACAGGCACATCAACAAAGAGTTTCATAGATTGGGAAATAACTCCATTTCGGAGTTCCGGATACTGGGAGTTGGAGTGTCTAAACACTTCACCACAGGAATGCCCAAATTCGAAAAACACCTTTTGGTGTAGGTTTCGGTTACCGTGAGTTGGAGTGTCGAAACACTTCACCACACAAATCACGAAATGTCGAAATGTGAAATTGCGACATGGAGTTTCGGGGATCGCAACATGGAGTTTCAGGAATTCGTGAAATGCAAAATCGTGAAATGTCGAAAGGGACTATTGTGAGTCTCGAAGACTCGAAGGGAAAAATGTCGAAATCTTGTCAGCTATTCTATTAGGAAAAGAATGGATCAGATTATGACGTTTTTTGGACTGTTCATCTGGATCCATTTCGGGGATCGTAACTTGGAGAGTTGAGATGCTTCACAACAGAAATTCGCGACATGCGAAATCACGAATTGCTGAAATACGAAATGCGAAAGACATTTTGTTTCTTGTAATCCAACGTTGCAGGTGAATTCGAATATGATCAGAGAGCTACTGTTTCACCTCATAGTTAATTGATCAGTTACGATTTAGTTAGCAAAACTTATTTATGATTCTTGATCGGTTGACGATTCAGTTGCTGAGGTGTGTGTGAATAAAAGAAGATATGAGACGACTGTGCAAAGTTGGATGTTCTGACTGAAAAATGAGTTGAACCGTAGAAAGGTAAAACTACAGTATGCGCAATGTGAAGAAATCTCAGAGATAAGGAACATAAGTTGAACATAAGAGAAAAGGTGAAGAGAGCAGAATGTGCACATATCAAAAAGCATGAGGAGGACAAAGAAAGAACAGATAGAAAGAGACAGCAAGTCAAGCCAAGTATAAACAGAGCAGAAGAATAGTGTAGCAGAGAAGAATTGCAGAACAATGAAGAAGTGGTAAGAATTGATTTATCTGTGTTGTTGGTTATTCAATCATTTATTTGTAATAAGGGTGGTAGGGAGGTGCTAGGGAGGACTGTTGTCCTTAGAGGTTCAAGTGGGTGCTTGAACACAGGGAGTTGTAGCTTCCATCTAGTTGCAGCTAGAAAAACCAGGGTGGTAGGGTGGTGCAAGGGGGAACAATTGTTCTCTGTTATACAGGTTGGTGCCTGTGTGACTGGAAGTTGGTGCTTCCATCCAGTTGGTGCTAGAACACTTAGGGAGTTGTTGCTTTCTTCTAGTGGGTGCTAGAGAAACCAGAGAGTTGGTGCTCTCAAACAAGTTGGAGCTTGTAAAATAGAGGTAGTAGCCTCAAATTGAGTTGGTGCTCAATTATAGATGATGTATAGAACTTAAAAGACTGCCTATCATTTCGAAGAAGAAGAGGTTTTCTCCCTTCATGGGTTTCCTCGTGAAAATCTGTCTCTGTGTATATCGTATGTGTGAGTGATGCTCATTATTTATGTTGTCTATATTTAGTATAATATTGATGGTCACTTAGAGAAAGATTAAAAATGGTTTAATTGAATTAAAATTGTTTAAGCACAGTAACAATTGATTCACCCCCCCTCTCAGTTGTCTTAGTAATTTCAACAATTGGTATCAGAGTGGGTTCCTTTTATTTAAAGGTAGATCTGTAAGCTTAAACATGACAAGTCATGAAGGGACTTCAGCTAGTAAGCCTCCTTTGTTTGATGGAACAAATTTTGTCTTTTGGAAGGTTAGAATGAGAACATACCTAATGGCCTTAGGTGTTGATGTTTGGGATGTAGTAGAGACTGGATACATAAAGCCTGTTGTGCTAGCTTCCAAGGATGGTAAGTTAGAATTTGGCTTTAATGCTAAGGGAATGAATGCTATCTTGAATGGACTTGCAGAAGCTGAGTTTGTAAAGGTGATGCATCTTCAAACTGCCAAAGAAATGTGGGATAAACTTGTTAGCAGCTATGAAGGAAATGAGAAAGTAAAAGATGCCAAACTTCAAACATTTAGGTTGAAGTTTGAACAACTAAAGATGAATGAAGATGAAACAGTTAGCAAGTATTTTTTAAGAGTTGAAGAACTTGTGAATGCCATGAAGGGTCTTGGTGAGAAGTTTGAAGAATCACTCTTAGTTCAGAAGATTTTAAGATCTCTGCTTGATAAATTTAATCCAAAAGTCTCTGCAATAGAAGAACTAAATGATTTTAAAACTCTGTCCATTGATCAACTTCTAGGAACTTTAACTGCATATGAAATGAGAATTAACAAAGATAAATCCATTACTAGAGAAGCATCGTTTAACGCAGACAAGAATACTAATTCAGAATTAGATGATATTGAGGCAAAATTTGTGAAAAGGTTAAAGAAAGGATTAGAAAAATATCAAGGCAAGTTGTCCTTCAAATTCTTTAACTGTGGTAAGATAGGTCATTTTGCATCTAAGTATCCCCATCAGAAAAAGGACCAGAACTCTGATGATGACAAGAAGTACAAATTCAAGAAATATTGTAAGAAGAAAAGTTTGTGTGCAAATAATGACAATTCCTCGAAAGACACTGATAGTGACTCTTCCTGTGAAGATAAGGTAAATGAATTCATGCTTATGGCCAAAGAGGATTATGATAATAAAAGCATAGAAAATGATGATAATGATGAAGAAGTTGTGGTTGATATGGAAGGAGAACTGATAAGTGCACTGGAAGAGATTGACAGACTCAGAATTAAGAACAAAAAGCAAAAACAATTGTTGATACAGTTCGAGAAAGACAGTAAATAGTCTGATGAATACTTTGCCCTGCTGAAAGTGGAATTAGAAGAGGTAAAGAAAATAAAATACATACTGAAACAACAGTTGTCAGAGAAGAAAGCGAGGTGTGAAGCCTTATAAGAAGAAATAGTAAAAACCAGAAAAGAAATGGAGAAGTTTAAGAGATTGTATCACCAAAATCTGCCAAGTATTAAAGCCTCAGAAGGATTAACCTCCATTCTAAATTAGCAAAGAAACCCAAAGTTGAAAGCTAGATTGGGGTATGAAGAAGGATCAAGTAGTGATCATCCAAGTAATACAGAACCTATCAAGTTTGTCAAATCCTCAAACATTGACAACAGTCACTCTGCATTAACAAAGAAAAAAAATCAGCCACCAAGAAGGAATGAAAGAAAAAGTACCAGAACCGAATCTATAGATCAAAGAGATTATCGACATGAAAGAAATTGGCCTCCTCAAAGAAGACAGACTTTTTCAAAGTACAAAGGTTTTTTCTATGGTTATTGTTTTTTCTACTCTAATTTTGGTCACAAAGCTATAAACTGTTCTTTAATATTTAGATATGAGCAATCAAGTTTTTCCAAGAATAATTATCTGCCACTACAAAGATTGAGACAGCCAAGCAACAAACAATCACAGACTATAAATCATGTGATGACTGGGAGAAGGGCATAGATGAAATACAACAACAGTTATGAGCAAAAAAATCGTTATGATCTGTTATTCAGTGAACTAGAATGTTACAACTACCATAATTATGGACATAAAGCTGCAGACTGTCACTTAAGGAATTACAAGCCAGATTTGATCCCCACTGCTGAAAATGTCAAGGTTGAGTAGAAGAAAGCAGATGACAAGTGTGGACTAGTGTTATTAGCCCAAAGACAAAAGAATCCCCGATATATTGACAGTAGATGTTCCAAACATATGAATGGAGACAAAAGTAAGTTTCTAACTCTAAGTGAAAGCAAATCAGGGAATGTAACTTTTGGAAATGATGCACCGGGAAAAATAAAAGGTAAAGGAATGGTAAGTTTGAGTAATGGAAAAGGGAAAGCTCAAGATGTGTTGTTTGTAGAAGGTCTGAAACATAATCTGCTTAGTGTCAGTCAAGTCTGTGACTGAGGATGTGAAATCGTTTTTACCTCTAAAGACTGTAGAATAAAATCTGTGAATTCAGGATAGCTAGTTGCAAAAGGGATAAGAACAGAAAACAATGTCTATGTGTTAAAAGAAGAAAAAGAAGAATGTCAGTTAAACAAGTATGATGAAAGTTGGTTGTGGCATAGGATACTTGGACACCTAAATTTTGATCATATAATCAAGCTCAGAAGCAATGGGACAGTAAAAGATTCTCTGAAGATATCAAAGCCATATGACTCTATTTGTAAACCCTGTCAGATAGGAAAGCTTACTCGCACTCAGTGCAAATCTAAAAACTTTCCTTCAACAGAAAAACCTCTCCAGTTAGTACATATGGATTTATGTGGACCATCAAGGAAAGAAGGTACAGGAAAATAAAATTATTTTATGTTAATTATTGATGATTATTCTAGACTAACATGGGTTTCCTTTTTGAAGGAAAAATCTGAAGCATTTGAAAAATTCAAAGTATTTAAGGCTCTGAATGAGAATCAAACAGGAAAAATATTAAAGGCAGTAAGGTCTTATACAGGAGGAGAGTTTAGTTCATGGAACTTCAAAGAGTTCTGTGATAAACATGGGATCAAAAGAGAGCACACAATTCCAAGGACTCCACAGCAAAATGGAGTTGTTGAGAGGCAGAATAGATCAGTACAACAAATGGCAGGATCAATGATGAATGAAAGGAACATACCTCAGACATATTGGGTAGAAGCAATTCATATAGCTATTCATATCCTTAACAAATCTCATCTCAGGCCACACAATGACAAGACTCCTTATGAACTATGGTTTGGAAGACCTGCTTCA
>ML798994.1:110367-157267 GCA_009831015.1 Picea engelmannii
GAAGAGGCCTGTGAACATTGCTATCTGAATCAAGTGCTATTTCTGTTCAAGTGTTATTTCTGTTGCTATTTCGTACATCATTTCTGTGTATTGTGAAGATTATGCTGGATATTTCACTGTTATTCTGTTATTTCTAGCATTTCATTTCTGTTCTGCATATTTTATATATCTGGTATCTTGCAATTTCATCCCAAGCCTTCCATCTCTCCACAACTTGACCTATAAGGGCTTCATCTTCCATAACCTCACTTTCCATATCATTTCCCCTAGGGTAACTCGGGATTCCCCCCTTGTGTTGGATTTATCCTTCACTAAAGCGAGGGGAGGGTTTATCTAAGGTGACAGTGGGTAGACTCTCTCACAGTTATCACCATCTTGTGGATTGGGTTGGGATTTTCCCAACCTACAGTTTGTGCGATAACAAGTACTTTTCAAAGGACACACATAGATGCAAGGAATAAGTTATTGGGCATAACCATGAATGAATAAGTTGGGTGTTCCACATAGAGCACATGGAAGGGTGAGGCGCTAGGAAAAAATGCAACCTAGTGAGGCTCTAGGTGAAACTATGAGTGGACAAGTTGGGTGTTCCTCCAGAGCATAGGGAGTTAGGAAAATTGGGTGTTTCATACATGGTGTTATCCTGATTTTGTGGATAACTAAGGAGATTATGTCCCGAGGCCCTTAGGTTGCAGATATGGAGTGTCGAGAGACTACATGACCAACAATATCCTTTTGCACATATGGAGACCCTTCTCACCACCAAGAGGTTGCAGATTTTCAGATGGCATCCACCACACCAGGTGGATTCTAGAAGGAAGTGGGACTTGCTCCATGAGGTGCAAGTCAGTATTATGGTGAGCACCATTTCAATATTTAAGGCATTTAAGTATGTTGTATCTTAGATTGCTCTAGATTTTATGATATACACTTGGACATTATGCTTTTTGCCCTACTTCACCTTGGTGGTTGACATTGTGCCCTAGTAAGTGGTCTTCCTTGGGGATGGGTTTTCTACTAAGAACTCCCTTGAAGAGACATCATACCATTCTCGACCATACTTACCACTTTCCATCACTATTTCCCCCCAATTTCCTTATCTCTTGGGATTTTAGGGTGTCTTGAACTAAGAAGGGGTTGTCCCTCATTCTATGGGAAGAAGGAGTCGAAGGCCCAAAGGTATTGATGTTGGGTAAAAGATAAAATCTTATGTGTGAACCTTCTAGATGCTTCACCCAGGGATCACCCAAGAAAGAAATGAAATGCTTATCTTTGAGAAAAGGGGGAGCCACAATAAAATATGATTAAGAATGCTTAAAAGGTTAGTTGGAGGATAGGAGGTCTCATCACAAGTTGAACTATCATGTCCATGAATATCTAGTGGTATGACATTACAATCATCTGGTCACCAAGCCAGGGTAATGGATCTCAGTTGCATGACTAAGAGAAAGGGGGTCTCATCACAAGACAACCTTCTCATTTCCACTAGGTGTTTGTGGGTGACACTGTTATTATCTGGACACCACGCCAGGGCAATGGCCTCCAACCTTTCCCTAAAATTATGAAATAATGAAAGAATGGAAAAATAATAGCTTTGAAAAAGTTCATTGTGGACGAAGGTACCACACACCCTCTACAAAGGCACCCATGAATGAGACACTACGACCTCTTGTATGTCATGAGCCCTATACCCATTGCGTTTTGACTCGAACACCCACTTTACATGGCCTAGATATGAATCTCTTGGAAATTCTCCTTGACCTAGGGAAAGATCTACCCAATATGACACCTCGTCAACCCTCCCATATTCAAGCTTGACAAGTCGCATAATGTCTTTGAGCACTTAATTGTTTGAAATAGTGATCTTTGATGCACATGCTTAGGTGGCTCATTTATTGATTCGATTCACTTATCATGATCTTATGACTTGAGATCCTTGGAGGACGTGCTTATTTGTCTTTTAACTAGTTGGTGCACAGTTTTGGAAGAACAAGCCTAGATTGAGCTTCCATGGGGCTTGAAGCCCACAGGGGGATGCCAAGGGCCTGCATGCCGAATGAGAAATATCAAACTCGGAAGCCCTAGAAGATGACTTGGACGACACAACCTAGCCCCCACATGCCAAACGTTTTGCCTAGGAGAGGCAAAATGTCACTTCTAGAGGCATGACGTCACTTTGGGGGGTTAGGGCTTGGTGGTGAGGTGACATGCATTGACACAAGGAAGTTTTGAAGGGGCTTGAGCCTTGATCATGAAGCAAGTTGTTTTGATACTTGACATGTGGCTTTGGGAAGCCTTTCCACTCTCCTCCATCACCAATGACCTCTTCCTAGTGCCAAAACATCCTCTTAAGGGGTGACGTCCATATGAACCAGGGTTTTTCTTTGTGCAAAAGTGAAATTTAAATGAATTTTTTAATATTACTTTGTAAAAGAGGAAAGATTAGGGTTGTTGACCCCTAGTCTTGTGGTTTACCCTTAATTATGTGGAAAACTATCTTAGTGATATTTGGTATAAATAAGAGATCATAAGATCTCATTTTATCATAACTCTCCCTCTTGTGAGAAGTACTTGGTCTGAAATTTTCTCTACGCTTGGAGTATTTTTCCTCTCGTGCTATGGAAAAATGTTTTTTGGTTATGGTTTGATGATGATGATGGTGCGCTATCTCTAGAAGGTCATTCTCTTGCTTTTGTGGAGGTTTATTTTGGCATGTAAAGGTTTTTTCTTGAATGGTATGGTCTCTCTACTTTGTTATTATCATTTCGGATTCAAGTAAAGTTGTTTTGGCCAAGGCTAGATAGGGAGTATAAGAACATACACCCATGTCCTAGTTTCCACCATAATTGTTAAGCTTTTAAAGTTATTTTGCAAGGGTTTAGTTGAGGAAGTAAGATGATTTACTCCCCTCATCTTCAAACCCTAGCTAGGATACTTTCCTTGGGAAGTAAGAGGATTTACACCCCCAAGGATTTAGTAACCCTATCTCTTTCTTTTTGACCTCATTAACCCATAACTTAAGGCACTAGTCTTGCATGGAGAAACAAATTATTGCATTGGAAAACGTGATTTCTTGTCATTTTTACTTCTTGCAACTTGGATTGTGTTCCTTGTGCCTTGGGAACCTCACAACCACTAGGGTGTCCCCATAAAAGGGGTACTTCTTCCTATTGTTTTAAAATTGCATCTTCAGCCATTAGGGTTGCATAAACCCTAACTCATTTGCTTGAATAACTCTCTTATCATTAGAATTTGTCCAAAGTTTGCACACCTACTTTTCTTGGTCTAGTGTAGTTTTTGGCAAAGTTTGGAGGATTTTCAGTGGTTGATTTTCTTGTTGTAATACATTGAATGTTACGGCCATAAGGCTGATATAATTTGCTGCATAAAAGTATTTACAACGACCTTATCTTTTCATGCTAGAATCTTAGTTTTTCATCTTGAGTTTAGCTAGTCTTTCTCTCTTATCTTCTACTTGATCTCTAGCATTTATTTTTCAGCTTGTGATGCCATTTTATTTTTGATATACATTGTTACTAACAACTTCTATTAGGGACAACAAGCTTAACTTGCTTGTCCAAGTGATTATACTGCAATATATGCTTGTTTTTCTTGTGTCTCGGGAAGATATCTCACCATTTGCAAGTTACTCAACATACTTGGAAACCCTTGGAACTTCCCAAGACTTCATTCCAAGACTTTAACACCATTTATATTTGACCTATAGGGACTTCATATCCATATTCATCCATCTTCATCTCATTCCCCTTAGGGTCACCATGATCCCCCCCTTGAGGTGACTACCTCACCTCTAAAGTGACAGGGACATTTGCCTAAGGTGACAATGGGTAGATGACCTCTTAGTTGTCGCCATTTGGTGGTTGGGTCAGGATTTTCCCAACCTACAACTTGTGTGATAACACATGGTATAGGTAGGTGCATGGAACGTGGGTGAACAAGAAAGTGCAAGGCACTAGGTGGACCAAGAGTAGACAGGTGAGGTGTTTTTCACATTGTACATGTAAGGGAAAGGAACTAGGTGTGTTATGTAGCAACACCTTGATAGTGATAAAAAGTCAATGAACAATAGTCCACTTCGAGGGGGAGACCTCATTTTACAATATATTCAATGTACAAAACGAGATAAGATGATCCTAAGATTAGGTCTCCTTGATATATATATAGGAGGCAAATGAAACAATTATAATGAAAGTGTACAATGAAGGTTTCTAGCCTACATACAAATATAACACTAGAAATATAATAAGTCAATATCTAGGTCTCAATAAGGGGTTTTATACTTAACATAGGGATTTGTCTAGGGCTTAACATGCTCCTCCCCTTTGATGGATATGTATCAAAACTATGCTTTGGAGTAGGGGAATTTCAAATGGGAATGAATTCTCTTCTTGTAATAGTTGTATCAATTAGTACGTTAATGATTAACAAAAGAAAATTTCCCAGTGGTGAAGGGGGTTGACTAATGATGCTCTATTGGAAGGAACATTTGTTGACTCCCATTTTTCTTTGGAGATTCATTGTACATGCTCACAACGAAGGTGGGTGATCATTGTCTATGCATACTAATTATTGGTTGTTGATGTATATTGGCTATTGTATGCTCAATCTTGAGGGTGTTTTATGATTACTTAGTCTAGAGTGTAGATTGAATTTTTATGTTTAGTTTGGAAGGTAGTTTGGGATGATGCCAAGTCCAAAGGAAATATGTTTTTTTGTATGCCATGTCTTAAAAAAACATTTCAGATGGATACCAAGTCTAGAAGGAAATCTTTCTTATGCTAGAGTGAATAGAGAGTTAATAAACTAGATTTTAGGAAGCATTCAAGGAAATAGAGAGTGCCTAGAGGACACAAAATATTTGATCCAAGTGATAGAAATGCATAAGAAACTATAACAAAATTTTGTAAGGCCATGAAAGTTTGCAAGAGGATAGCTTGGAGGTTGTAAGCATTTCTCTCAATATCATATGTAAACTAAACTAGAGTTTTACTCCATGTGAGGGTTTCTCTAGTATATAAAAAAAACTCCAGTGTATTGTGCCATACTGTATGTGGTGAAATCTTATGTTCATTTCCATTGAAGCTTTATTAAACTAGAATATAGGTCTTCGTGAATAAATTAAATGTTGGGAGGGGTAAACTGCATTTAAAATGACAATTCAAGTGAATCACTGAAATACTTCAGTTCACCTACTAAATTTTGGATCACTTATGCTCATAGAGACACTAAACTTCGATATATAAACACACCAAGAAAAAAAAAAGGATTTTCAACCGATCCATGTATAGCATCTAGGAAGGGGGGGGGAGATATGTCTCAACAAATAATCATCAATTTCCATTAAAACCTCAATGTATGATACAACACCAAAACGAAAAGTTCTTAAAATGTTAGACATCCCTTTGTTCTTTCTCATAGCTATAGCCTACCTAGCAAAAGGCTTCTTTGTCTCCTTGAGCTATACTTTATCATTGATGTTGTAGTTGGTTGTTTAGGTTCCAATCTTGCAAGGAAAGACTTATTCTAAAAATGCCATGTATCAATGTGTTTTCTTGGAATGTGACATAAGGCCTATTTGTACTTGGGGGTTTAACATTAGAGTTCACTAGATTGTCCTTAGTTCACAAGTTGCTAGCTAAGATAATAATTTAGCGTCATGGAGAATGGCAATTGTGGATCCCCTATAAAATTAATAATCAATGTATTGAAACCCATTACAAACTAAATTCAACTCAAGCTATATAAGAAAAATAATCACATGACCTAGTGAAACAAATGAACAATAGGTAAAGTGACAACAATCTTACCTTTCTAATTGTATAAAAAAAGTCCCATGATGAACTGAAGTATTTTCCTTCTCATTAGAGTTTGGATATCCTATGGTTATTTTATTTGCATTCACGTATATAGCATTGATATTGTCTTGAGATAACAACCTTTTATCAAATCTACAAATTTATACAAACTTGTAGATTCCATTTTGAAAGAACATGTAATAAGTGAACCCAAAATATTAGCCCCAACCATCCAAAATAAGAGAGACATAACCTAATCACAAAGCATATAACGAAGTATGAAAAACTTGTAAGTAGGGAAAAAGACAAATGGACCAACTAAACTACCATGACACAAAACATAGAGACTTCAATTTAATGGCACTTGTATACCACTTTTTTTTTTCAAAATTTTGGAATGGGGTTACTTTTGTAAAAATCAAAATTCAAAAACAAAATTACAAAGCCTCAAGAACTACAAGATTAACTATCACAAATAAAATATGTGAAATGACAAACCATGTTTTGTAGTTGAAGCACTACAAGATTAACTATCACAAATAAAATATGTGAAATGAAAAACCATGTTTTGTCGTTGAAGCATTTTCTTAGTAGGTTCATGTTTTTTGCAATGCAAATATATACAATTGATTCTAAATTGCCACAATATAATCAAAGATGTATAACCTTTACATGGTCAAGGAAGAAAATTTGTGTGAAAAAAAATTCATTTCTCAGGAAAGATCTCAACAAACTTATGGCTACTATGTTCAATTAGTACTACCAATTGGTACTGAAATCTCTATAAACTAGCACAGCCACTCAAAAACGTGGTTGATTAACGCCGAAAGGCCCAGACAGAAAAGCACAACCACAATTTTTCTATTAAAATGATAAAGGTTGGTTTTAATTTAAATCTCATAATAGCTTAAAGCTTCTAAACAAGGTTAGAGAAGTCAAATAATATGCGCCATTAATGCTACTCGCAGTATTATCAGTGTTTTGAATGGTGTTCGTTGTAAGGAATTTAAGGCCTATCCGCTACAGCATTACCATGTTTTACCATGCATCGTCTTCAAATTTCCATTTGGGTTGAGCAACGCCTGCCACTGATCAGACTTATGTTAGGGAGTCTAAACCCACGCAATGTTTTAATTGTAGAAAACGCGTAGATAGGTGAGGAAACACAGGCAGTTAGAAAATCAAACGCACGGATAGTTGAGGAAATCTAAATGGTAATTTGAAAGGTTAATCATTTAAACGTGGCAATCATATAGTGTTGTAGTAATTTTTTAATATGATTAGGTAAATGTTAAAAAGTAAACAGGTTAACGGATACATTCAGAAATACAAGGAAGTTATGAAAACCAAATCACATTCATTGATTTGGGAGGACAACTAAGAATATGCCAGAATCTTCAATTGTTAACCATCAGATTGGAATTTTAGATTAAAAGGTAATTAATTGTGCTCATTGTCAATAGGTATACGCCTTTCGACGTAACAAGGGAAATAGTTGCAAAGCAATTAGTCCCTGCCTTGTGTGTTCTACTGCAACTAATAAAACAGATTTAAATTGCAGCTAATAAAAATTGGTGGTAAAAGTAATGTGTAAACACAAGCCTAATCACAAGATTAGACAGGAATCTCAACATCATTAGTTGACTGTAACACTGCAAAATATTGGTTTCATATAATAAATTTTTATTTTATGATGGTTAATTTTAAATTATAATTTAAGAATCAATTATTTGTATTATGGGCCAAATATATTTCTTTATATTTCTTTCTACATAAGGTTATGTAACACATAAAAAAAAATGTCAAATACCTTATGTAACACATAAAAAAAATGTCAAAAGCATTGAACTATAGGAAGATATATTTATACAATAGTTAGAAATAGTGAAAAAGTTAAAATAACTTAATCTTTATGTAACTTAAAGATCAGGGTTTAAATATTAGGGTTTATGTAATATGGTACAAAAGTAAATTCTATTCATATGCTAAAGATAAAGGTTGTATTCATATCTTAACTATAAGTAAGTAAATTTGTAATTTTAGATTAAGATTTAAAGTATAGTCCCTGCATTGTGTGTTTTATTGCAGCAAATAAAACAGATTTAAATTGCAGCTAATAAAAATTGGTGGTAAAAGTAATGTGTAAACACATGCCTAATCACAAGATTAGGTAGGAATCTCAACATCATCAGTTGACTGTAACACTGCAAAATATTAGTTTCATATAATAAATTTTTATTTTATGATGATTAATTTTAAATTATAATTTAAAAGTCAATTATTTGTATTAGACCAAATATATTTCTTTGTATTTCTTTCTACATAGGTTTATGTAACACATAAAAAAAAATGTCATATACCTTATGTAACACATTAAAAAAAAAATGTCAAATGCATTGAACTATAAGAAGATATATTTATAAACAGTTAGAAATAGTGAAAAAGTTAAAATAACTTATTATAAAATTTAAGTATTAATGAATTAACTAAATAATTTTTTTTTATAAGTTTTGAGAGAAATGTGGGATTAAGTGCGTTGTTCTGGTCGGCTTGCAATGTTGTTGTCCCTGTTCCACATCGTTGCAATGTTGTTGTGTTACCATGTTGCTGTGCATTGTTCTGGTCGGCTTGCAATGATTGTTACCCATCTTGGAAAATGGCCACATAATTCAGTAAAGTTAATTATGCTTTGTTTGTATAAACAAATTTCTTATTAAAAATGAGAAACTGTATTAACTTAATACTTTTATGCAGCATAAAATGTGCTTAAAGTATTTGTAATATAAGTAATAATGTATTGACGTAATACTTTTATGTAGCATAAAATGTGCTTATCATTGAGCTGAGTGAAACTGCGGATTCACATGCATCCGCCTGCTGATTAATCCAATTTGCTTATCCACCCACCTGAATTGAATCTCCTGCAATTTCTTTCTCCCTTCACATATCTACCATCCATCCCTCATTCATGTAAATATGTCAACTTCAACTGATATCCAAAAAAAATGTCTCGCTAGGAATTCATGGAAATTGTTCATTCAATGTTAAGTATGTAACTTCATAACTTTGACGACCATACCAGACTAAGCGTACGGAAACCATTGAAGAGCAACCATGCATGCATTAACTCATGGATCAAAATTGAATCTGTTTATATATTGGAAGACCATAAAGAATGAGAACAGTCGCGACTTCACTTCTTCTACAACGACCTTCAAATTTTTGGCATCTAAAAGTGCACCGGATAAAGATGTTGAGTTCCATGGTGATGTGCACAAAGTTTGTGGATCGTACCTGAACTTCTGGAGGGTGGAAATGTTCTTTTTATATCGCTAAGCATCGAAAAATACCAGGGATATGGAATTCAGAAAACTAATTGCAAACATGACATGACGATATTCGATAGCAAGCACAAGTGGTTGCTTGAGATAATAAAGGATACCCGCTTTTTATATTTGATCAAAATTTCCTCCACATATGCAGCTAGTTGAAATATTATTACCTAAACCCAGAAGGAAATCCCGTATCGTCGGCCCAGGAAAAATTTTAAAATGAGGAGCATGATAATTTGCAACATGATAATCAGAGACGAATTAATCCGAGTGCAATTCTGAGATTGTCAAAGAAACGAAAAAGTATTCATTGTGGTCAAAAATATGGAGCCAGTAAAGTGAAGGAGCATTGTTTTATGGCATCTAAGAGTAGTAAAGAATCCGAGAGAGAGGAAGCAAAAGTAGCAGGGTAATGGAGGGGTATTAAAAATTGATATTCCAACCAAGAAATTCCATTATTACCAATATTTTAAAAATAAAGTATGTTCCCACTAAAGTAGCAGGGTAATGGAGGGGTATTAAAAATTGATATTCCAACCAAGAAATTCCATTATTACCAATATTTTAAAAATAAAGTATGTTCCCACTTTTTTATTGTTTTTTATGACTAGCACAGCCACTAACTCGCAATTGAGAACACCGAAAGGTAGCGGTTGATACGTGATTAGGTAATGGCGATGGGCAGTAGCATTAGCTTTAAAAAAGGAGGCCGGCAAGCATAGCCGTGGTAAAACAGGCTACGCACTAATAAACTACAGAAACACGGCAGACTATGCAGAAAACACGAAGAGTACAATTAACAAAGAAAATCAGTACAATTAACCATGAAAATCACGATGGAATAAGTTAGAAAATAAATTCAAAAGTGGAGACACATGTCGATAAAACTTTTGAATCCATGGTTCAAAAGATCCTAAAGGCTTTCTAATTTGTCAATTAATGTGTTTGTGGCGCTTTAAAGTTCAAAGGTATACATACCTTACCCCCTCTGGATTTGAACCTGTGACCTCTTAAGAGGAAACACATGTTCTTAACCATTAGGCTTAATGTGATTAGGTAAATGTTAAAAAGTAAACATGTTAACAGATGTTTTGATAAATGCAAAAAAGTTATGAACAATAAATCTGATCCATTGATTTTGGAGGACGACTAAGAATATGCCAGCATCTTCAATGCATAGCCATCAGAAGGTTAAATAAGGTTAAAAGATCATTAATTGTGCCCATTGTAATTAATAAAAAATCATACCTGTCACCAAAAAAATAGTAGTGCATGTCTTTTTCCAGGGAACCTGATGACAGCTACAGCCTGACCAATACAACAATAAACAAAACGTGGAGCTTTAGAAATATACCAGGTTCTCAACAATAAACAAAACATGGAACTTTAGAAATATACCAGGCTCTCAACAACATTGTTCACCTCCACGTTCACCGTCCAGTTATAGAATACGGTGAGCTGGGAAGCCATGAGTCTAGGTAGGTCGATTGGCAGAAAAAGAGGCTCAGATAAGCTCGATTAATAACCAAACACTAACCCAAAGCAAAAAGAAAGAAAAAATAGGACTTGATTGGGCCAACCTATGGCGTACCGGTTGTATCCAGAATGGCCCTGTACATTTAGATAGAGGAAACCGCCCGGTGCTGGAAGGGGAACAACGGAGCCCCACCCTGGTATTCCCTCAAAACTAGTACAGGTGTTGCATGGCCCGGGCTGGCCCAAACATTGCAGGCAGGATAGAGAGAAAACGGGTCTTGCATGGCCCGGGCTGGGCCAAACATTGCAGGCAGGATAAAGAGAAAGCGGGTAGACATGCTATTCAAAAGGGGGACGCGTCCGTTGTGCAGTGTATTGAATTGGATTTCGGAGACCCTACTCATGATCCTGGACTGGAGAAAAAAACCCTAACACCATTCAAGACACCTCCAACCTGGCTTCAATTTCAGTTTTGATTAGTCAAAGCATCCCTTCCTCCTAGATCGAGCTGGTTCAACAGCCTAATAATGCAGTATCTCGGCTGGCTAAAGCTGGTCAAGCAGAACGTGCACTCCAGTGGCAATACAGAGTTAGAGTAACATTTTCACGAAAATCTGCATCAATAATTTATAAGGTTTGAAATGGTAGATTGCTCCATAAAATTTCAAGACAAGAGTTGTAGTTAAAAGAAAATAGATGTCAAGGTTTCTACTTTCCAACAACTGAGAAATGAAAAAGGCCACCAGAAAGCGAATTAATCTCAGCAGTTAGAGGAATTACGAATTTCATTATAGATACAAACAAGCCATCGAATACAAATACAGTTTTTAGGTCATGCACATGGTGTCTGGCCTCCTGCGCACAGGCGAAGATGTTGGTGAAACGAGTGGCGTAGCTGCTGATGAAATCTATCAGAAGTATGGTACTCATTAGGGGATGCATGATGCGGTCATTTTTGTGACTCATGATCCATAGGTAAGGTTTGTCACACAGTTGTTATCTTGTATTGCAGTACTCAGAAAAATTGGAATATCTTTGCATTTGCAAAATCAATTTTCTATGTTATAATATAACGATCTTGAATTTATGCCTAACAATCTTGAAATTATTCCTAAACAGTGAACCTGTATGAACAGTGAACCAACATCAAACGGAAAGAAGATTGCTCTAGATGGGCTTACCTTCTAAGCACTCAACGAGAGAAAAATAACAGACCCTGCATACATAGAACGGGTTCAAGTTGGATTGGTAATACCTATCTCTCACTGTGCTTTCATAGAAATAGTTATAACGATAGCTATCTCACCCGCATGATTTCACCTGAACTGACAAATCTTGCGCCATCCTCACATAAATTATCTTCGAAAAATGGTTTTGTTAATGCACTCCACTGTTGTTAGTTTTGTTGCAGGATGCATCAGAGCAGTTGCCGACGGATAGAGTTGTTACTCAGGCAGACGTACGGCGAGTGAAGGTAGCAGAAAGCAGGAATCACCCGTTTGGCAGGGTGCAAGAAGGGGGAGTAGGAGAGACCATGCAAGATGCAACGGATTTCAATGAGCAATCGTCACATAGCTTTCTATATTTCTTTAAAGATTCGCATAGCTTTCTATATTTCTCTAAAGCTTTGGGTAGCTTTGAGTAGCTTTGAGTGGATGCAGGTTTGCAGGTTGAGGATTAGAGATTAAGTGCACAAGGAGGTTCGAAAAATACCTATCCTCATAGCTTGCATGCATGTGTGCACCCACTATGATGTTTGGCTTGACACGGGGGTGGGGCATATATTAGAGGATATGTAAATACATATCCCCTAATATATGCCCGACCCCCACCCTCATATAACCCTCATATATGAGGGTGGGGGTGGGCCATATATTAGAGGATATGTAAATACATATCCCCTAATATATACCTCACCCCCACCCTCCAAGTAGAAGCAAAAAACCCGTCTCATTAGATAATTTTTTATTTTTAAATTAATTTAAAATCCTGACAATTACAAAAAATAAATTGATACATAAAATAATAAAGGATTTTAAAAAAATAGATTAGTGAAGTGAATTAATATAAAGTAAAACCTCCAAACCGCACTTATTAATATAGTTCAAAGGACCAAGTAATACTAGGTCAACTATAAGCGGTTGCTATAGTCCTCACACTTATTAATGCAGCTCAAAAGACCAAGTAATACTAGATCAACTATAAGCGGTTGCTATAGTCCTTGCATTGGCCTTCGGCATAGACTAATAAAATAGGGAAAATAATAAAGTAGAACAAAATCACAGGATATATTTAATAATAGCATATATTTAATAATAGCTTGCAATATAGCTATATTTCTAGTACTCATAGAGTAATGAGTTATCTGAAATCTCTATAAATAAAGTATGGCAATTAATAAAGTGGAACAAAATCCCACAAGGATATATTTAATAATAGCTTGCAATGTAGCTATATTTCTAGTACCTATAGAGTAATGAGTTATCTATTGTTGCGAATAAGTTTTCATTCTATATTTATCATTGGGTATATATTCATGAAGAGTTGCATGAATTTGACACTACGTGACTTATCTATGGTGTTTGAATTTTGACTAAAAACATCTCCAATTCAAGCAATTGCAAATAAAATAATAGTCATTCTATAGTGGGTTTATATTTCAAGGAAAACGTCACAGAGTGCAATAAGAAGAAAGGAATTTCAATGAGAAATTCTGCCTATTGAGATTGCAACCTTGATATCAACCTATTCATCGAGAGTTAGAATTATTGAATAAGCAACATCTCCAATTCAAGCAATTGCAAATAAAATAATAGCCATTCTATAGTGGGCTTATACTTCAAGGACAACGTCACAGAGTGCAATAAAAAGAAATGAATTTGAAAGGAATTTCAATGAGAAATTCTGCCTATTGACATTGCAACCTTGATATCAACCTATTCATTGAGAGTTAGAATTATTGAATAAGACATCAATATGATAACCTATGCACATAAAATAGAGAAAACCTAGTGTTATGTAAACTCATGGTTTCAAGAATAAAAAATACATTGTAAACAATAGTTCTTCAAATCTATTTGATTTATGAACCATTCTAAGAATTGGACACCAATGGATGACCTCCTTGACATTGCCACAAGTCAAAAGGAGTTTTTCATTTTCATTTTCCATGCTTTTAGCTTCTTGTTTTTTTGTTGGTTTCCACCATGATATTGGATTTTGAATGAGTTTTGATTTTTTTTATTTGATTGGATGCTATTTAGTGCCTTGGGAGAATCTGTGGAGAAGAGGGGTTAGATAAAGGCCAATAAAGAGAATTGGGAACTAAGGATCTATATTGAATCAACACCAAATGTGTTAAGGGAATCAGTCATGGCAATTGAAATTAGATTGAATCCTTCAAGATTCAGCTAATGGGTAGGGGTCGAGGGATAGATGTGGGTGCTATCAGAGGAGGTTACCATAATTAGTGGTAGGAAAAGGTTTTGGGGATATCACTAGATTTCTCCTTGGATTCTCCTATCTTTCATTTCTTGGGGGTCAAACCCCTCTTCCTCATCCCCTTCTTAATTTTTCCTCATCTTGCTTTGTTTATGTTTATCTCCATTCTTATTCTGGGATATTTGTGATGATCATGCCAAAGAGGGTGCAAAACCACACCCTTATGGGTTTGCATGCATAACCACACATTTACTTATAAATTCCTCATGACTATCAAGGGAACTAATTCTATGCAATTTGACATTATCATAGGAGTTATTGTTTTATATGAAAAACATACTAACCACTTGGTCAAGGCCCCTTGCTTTACTCACTGGTGAAAGGCCTCCTATTCTAAGAGAAGAAAAGTAGGTATTAAATGAAACGAGGTTTTCATCGTCCATTTTTGTTTCAACTTACCTACTAAGAAAATTATTGATCCCACTATGCCACTTGAGGAATTGTGGCAACAAAGCTCACTCGATTATCTTTTTTAATTTCAAAAGAATTTGTTGTGTTCAAGCTTTCCTTTGTTGTTTAGGTCATGGAATTGCTTTAGTAAGGTGCCCTAAATTTTTGAAATACAAATTTTAATATGAAACAATAGATGGTTGATCTTTGTTTTGGATTTCTTATAAAATAAGGGTTGTGATTTACCTTTGTAATACACGGCTCAATCGGTTGTCCATCGGGGTGTGGTTTAGCAACAAATTGCAGTGGTTGTTGTGATGATGACCTAGGTTCACATCTTGATGGGTATACTCCATCCCTACATGGGATTTGTTATGGTTGTCGATATTAATGTAGCCTCCTTGCAATTATTAAGATTACAAAATGTGTCATCATTGTTTAAGCACAACAATTTGGGACAAGTTATTTCTAGGTTTACTATCTGTAAAATA
This sequence comes from Picea engelmannii, assembly GCA_009831015.1. Classification (NCBI taxonomy): domain Eukaryota; kingdom Viridiplantae; phylum Streptophyta; class Pinopsida; order Pinales; family Pinaceae; genus Picea; species Picea engelmannii. The sequence goes on from ML798994.1 coordinate 125,374, forward strand.
ATATAGATTCCCATTTAAAAAAATACATGGCTCAAGCAAACTATAACTTTTACATAAGATCACATTTTCTCTAATATAAAGCAAAACTTGCATCTCGTGAAGAGTATGATGAACCAAATTGATTACTTAAATTTGACAAATGCCTACTCTAGTTAGAACATAACTCATAGTGCACTAGGGGTAATCATTAATTTTCATGATGTAAGATTTTAGAATCCAATAATTCATCCAACAGGTTGAAACCAACTTTATCATTTGTCAAAAGCACCAAGTAGTGGCAAACTATGTCATTTTGTTTTCTAAACCTTGTGAGTATTCAAGTTTGTAAGGCATTTTTGTCTCTCTCCCAAGCTATAACCACAAATTTATTTGTTATCCTTCTCCACTCAAAAAACGATATGATTGGCTCAATGGACCACTGTATAGTTTGTTTCTGCAAGGAGCCTCTACAAATCTAATTGCATTTCAAAGTTGGGAGGTTGTTCTTAATGTTGTTATTCTAGCATAAGCTTTTTAACCCAAGAAAAATGAGCTTTAAGTTCATACCAAGATTACATATTAGCAACCAATTAAATTCTTCAAATGTTAACAATTTATCAAGATGTTCCTATCTATCTCGCTTGTCCTTTAAAGTCTTACCCATCAATGCACACATTGAAGCATGTAATGTTGTCAAAGGATGCATAGCTAAATGGAAATGCAGGAGGTATTAACCTCCACGTGTAACGTTTGACTAGAATGGAATATTCTGGAAGCAAGGGAAACCCTAAACATATGTGTGAAAACCCTAGAAGACAAGTCAACCTAGCAGAATAAATAATATTAGAATATAATTACCAGAAAAAGATAAACAAGAAACATAATTACCAGAAAGTCAGGTCAACCTAGCTAGAATAGTCACTGGACAGATTAATATAAATAGAGGACGTTTTAGCCAATTTGTACACCAAGTTAGAGCGCAAGTCTTATGGAGAGTTGCAGTTGCAGCTGCAAGGAGGAATATAGGCGTATGGTCATCTCTTGGTCTTGGTCTCTCTCTAAGTGATATTCTTGGTGAAACTCTTGGTGATATCTGCCAGGCTGTTGTATTAAAGATTTTAATTACCTGAAAACACTAAATTGCCAAACCAGGGTAAGTGAACTTAGAGCTGCTACACTATATGTCCTGGTAAGATTATAACTTCTACCTAAAGGTTATTCTGAGAAGAAAACATAAACTTACTCTTCTAAATTGAATCCTAATGATTATCTTAAAACTGATCATATCTTGTCTAATTAATCAAATGGAAACAATTCTAAGTTAATCAAATGTATTTCTATTCCTAATCTAAAGAAATCACCCAAGGCTATCTACCATTAACTAAACACCTAATCATCAAAACATCTATCTGAACCATAAAAGACAGAACATTTCAAAAACCTCTTATTTAATCTAAATACCAAGCAGTTCTAAATCTAACAAAGGTGAAACTAATAAATGTCCTATTTTATCCTACAAATATCGGAAGCTTCCTTTAACCAGACCATAAGCGAGCTACCCTAACAAAACAGGGTAAATCTGAACTCAAACTATCTTCAAATCATGATCAAACTAGAAACTGGAAAACAGAGCAAAGCTAAACTGTCCAATCGGCAGTTGGTTTATTCCTCAATTCTACACTGACAGTAACTCATTCTAACATTCAATGATCTACGAGATAATATTAAACTGGGAATGAACTAAATGAAAATGATTAAGTCGGAATTTAGCAGAGCAACTTCAAGTTAAAAACTAACTCACACGCAGATTCTAAAACTAGAAACAAACTAACTATACTATAGAAAAGAGAAAGCGAATTGAACCTGTTGGCAGGCCCAACCAAGAGGTGCAATTGCCCTAAAATGAAACTAGAGGTAACTCAAATTATTCCATGCATAATTGTTTCATTCCTCATGCTCCATAATTCGCAAATAAACTCAAGTCATTTAACAGAAAATGATATAACGCATAGGAATTGTATTATCAGAAATGTCGCATAACATAATATATCATAACCACCATTTCTTGAGAGCGATCTGAGTTTATATAGATCCTCCAAAAATAGTCTTGAACATAGGTACATTTAATTAAGCGAATCTTAGATCTAAAAATGACTCAAAGTTAGTTAAAACTAAGTTCACAGCTTCATGACACGAAGTGTCAAGAAGCGTGAATCATAAAATAGAGATAAGCATCATAACGAATGGTTCTATAATTTTGCTCTGAGTCATCACATTCTGTTCTTTCGAAATTAAATTCGAGATTTCAAATCTGAGCTATGACTCAAACAATCATATAAATCGAAACTGTCATTCCAATTTGGCAATGTCGTGCAAATCTTTGACATCTCCACTAAGTGCAAGCCGGTACCTGGTACTAATAAATCAGTTTCAAGGAAACAAGTACCTAATGTAAAGACAGCCTTCTTGAATGGTGAAATAAAAGAGGAAGTTTACATGGAGAAACCACTTGGATTCGAGACACATGACAGGGAGACTCATGTGTGCAGATTAAAGAAGGCTTTATATGGATTGAAGTAAGCACCCAGAGCATGGTACGGTAGGATTGACAATTTTCTGATGAGCTTGGGTTTTACTAAGAACAGTGCAGATCCTAACCTTTACTTTAAGGTTGAGGATGGTGAACCGGTGATTCTACTGCTATATGTAGATAACATGTTTCTAATAGGTGCGGAAAAGATCATCACTAAATGTAAGAGGAAATTGGTTGCATAATTCAAGATGAAAGATTTAGGGAAAATGCACTACTTATTGGGACTAGAAGTTTGGCAGAGAGATCAGATGGGATTTTCCTAAATCAAGGAAAGTATACTGTGGAAATCTTGAAGAGGTTCGAGATGTTGGACTGTAAGGCCATGGTTACCCCGATGGTATCAAATCTTAAGTTGTTTCAGGATACAACTTCAAAGATTGTGGATTCTACCTTATACAAGCAGATAGTGGGCTCGTTGATGTATTTGAGGAACACAAGACCAGATATATGTTTTGGTGTGAACACCCTAATTCAGCATTTGGAGCAGCCCAAACATGTCCATTTGGTTGCAGCAAAACATGTGTTGAGGTACCTTAAGGGTACTCTAGATCATAGTCTATGGTATAAATATGACCATGAGTTTGGAATGTATGGATACTCAGATTCAGATTGGGCCGACAGTATTCTTGACCGGAAGAGCACTTCTGGATATTGTTTTAGTCTTGGCTCCAATATAGTCTCGTGGAGCAACAGAAGCAGTATGGTTGAAGCTGAGTATGTGGCAGCATGTGTAGCGAGCAAAGAAGCAGTATGGCTTCGGAAGCTGTTGTCTGGGTTATTTGGTCTCGGATTGGAGGCGACCTACATTTGGTGTGACAACTAGAGTTGCATGAAGTTGTCAGAGAACCTAGTGTTCCATGACAGGTCGAAGCATATCGAGATCATATACTACTATATTAGGGATATGGTACAGAGGGGAGCAGTGAGGCTCCAGTTCGTGACTACTGCGGATCAGGTTGTGGATGTGTTCACCAAGTCGTTGTCGAGGACGAAGTTCGAGTACTTCAGGGACAAGCTTGGTGTGGTCCCTCTTCAGAAGGAGTGACGGGTGGAACTCATCCAGCATGAAAAAGGGTTGGCACTGAGTATGAAAAAATCTCATACAGCATGAAAAAGGGTTGGCATTGAGTCAGGTGGGTCTTGTTATCCCCTAGCTTAGGAATAACTAAGGGAATTATGTCTAGAAGCCCACAGGTCCTAGACATGGAGTACCGAGAGCCAGATCGACTTGAGCATGGCCCTAGAGGGCCCATCCATTCATTCTTTAGTGCCTCCACTTTGTCAGCAGCAGCAGCATACATCACCTGGGCCCGGTCCTGTAGTGGAGATGGATCTTGCTCCATGAGGTAATGAGTCTAGGTATTATGGTATGTGTCACTTTGATCCTCAAAACCTTTGAATATGTGCATTCAATTATTTTTGCTCCTAACGGGTGCTTGGATCTTATACTTCTCCACTTGACCATACCTGGGGGGAATGACAAGATGCCCTAGTAAGTTGGTACCTATTGTCGTCCTTATACACACTTGCAAACGTGAGCTAAGTCCTGCTCACTTAGTGTGTCCTCGGAGGCACAATGCCTAGGTTCAAAGCCCACTCTGTCACGTTGACTTGAACCTCTTCTGTCTAGGCTAACTCCTAGGGAAGCCAAAGGGGGTAGACCCTAGTTACTAGATGATATTAAGAGTTTAATGTTCTAGGAATTGGATTTAATTGGTTAAAAGGTCAGGGGGGATCTAGCCTATGATGTCAATCAGCAAGTGCAAGATGAAACTATCTAAGTATGAGAGTCAGACCTTTTCCTAGGGCAACTAAGAATAGTGCCTAAGATTGGGCAATGGGGTCAACTAAGTTAAGGGGATGTTCGTTACAAGATAATTACAAGTTACAAAAGATTCCAAAAAGATAGATACAACTAGATACAAAAGAATATCTAAGATACACAGATTAAGACTAGATACAAAATATTAACAAATGCTTGAAATGTGCAGGAAAGAAGATATTCAAAGATGAACAACCATCAATACTTCAATCCAAGCATGCTCACAACAGATAGACTTCCGTTGGATTGCTTTTCAATGGCCAAGAGACGCAAATCACTCAAGACCCATTCAAGAGAATGCCTCCAGGTGAATGTGCACTTCTTGAAGGATCACACCATAAGTACAAGAATTAAGGATAGATGAAAAACGTGGAAACCCAAATATTCCAAATGAAAGATTTAACCACTTAGATATTATTTCTACAACACATTAAAGATAGCTTGCATATGAATGTAAATTGAAAGACAGTGAGATCAGTAAGCTTGCAAGTGTGTAATTGTATTGTTGATGTTGTAGATTGAAAATTAAATTAAGTGATTAAGTGTGAGATTAATTTTAGCCCTATCTAGGTGTCAACCCAAAAACTCTCCTCCCCCTATTACCAAGTGGTTGTTGGATGCTCAAGAAGTGAGGCAACGAGGCCTACCCTAGCTTCACAGGTCAACCCTAAGGCTGAGTACTCTGAAAAACTTTTCGTGGCTTTCCTCAAAACCCCAGTTTTTAAATGGCGAAGATGGTGAGTTATGGTGTCCTATTAAGTCTAATTAGTTTATTTTAGACCTATGAGCTAAATATTGTGAAGTGTGATTGAGTGCTTGTAGCTTGCTCAACAAAGGATTGCCAAAATACTGAAACTGAAAGATAAGCAGGCTGATGCCTTTAAACAAATGTATTGCAAGTTAAAATTTAGTTTGCGAAAAAGGCCTTGGGGACCCAAACCAAAATTAACAATTGAGTTCTTAGTTTATTAGATTTCGCATGTGAAGTGTAAGAACTGAAAGTAACTTGCGGAATTGTAAAAGATGATTACTTTATGCCTTTATGAAACCAGTGTTAGCATGCGCATGTGTAAGATAAAGATTAGATAAATTGAAACTTTCATGCAACGAAAAATAAAGATCTAATCTAAGCCACCACGGGCTCTAAGCTAGCATGTGTTAAGTGTGAGATCTACTCTAGATTATTTTATCTTTAAGCATGCATGTAGAAATCATGACTAATCTAGCTAAGCTTGCAAAGTAAAGACTAAAGGAAGGGAAATCAAGCTGCTTGGGTACAACTCCTTTGAGCTTGCGTTTACAATATTTTAGAGAGGAAAGAAAGATGAGAAATTGTTACCACTTCAAGGAGTTGTTATGAGGGTGTGTTGTGTATGAAAATTGGGCAGCATGCCCTCCTGTCCTAGTAAGAACCTGCAAAAATCAGCAACAACACACTCAACAAAGTTATGAAATTTATGTTTTTAAGCAGAAATTTTGTTCATACAAAAACCAGAAAATTGTATTGATTAAGTGACCAATCTAAGCATGTTAGATACCAAAAACCGAATCTGAAAAAATGAGGAAGAGGGACAGAGAATGCTAGTGAAGTGTAAGCGAAAATGAGGGTACATTCGTCCTCGAAGCTATCCCAACAACTTCATAGAGGTGATCTACAAAACTTAAACCAGAAGTGAGATGGAACAATAGATAATATCCTGCATGCATAGACAATACAACATAGTTTCTATTATATAAGCATGCCAAAATATATAGATGGGCAAGTACACTATTGCCTCACCTAGCCTAGTAAACTGATTTACTTGAGCAACTATTTACCAAAACACATAAAGATTCAGAATGATATCACCTCACAATGAGTGACAAATCCAGACTAATCTTGAATGCCACAGTACTCTCCAAAGCAGTTTCTGTATTATTAAATGGGAAGAGGTTGTAGCATCAATGCTGCTACATGCGCTTCAAGAGCCAAAACCAGTGAAGCAATGTGGAAGTAATGAGAGAGAGAGAGAGATGGGAAGAATTCCGTAGCATAACAATACTGTGAAGAATGATGGTGAATAAGGGAGTGAGAGGTTTCTTTTATAGCCTTGGGAGACCAAGAGACCCCTCTTGGATCTTCAACACTTATCAAATATCCAAGGGACAAGAACTCAAGCTAAATAAGGCGTGTAGCATTTAGGGTAGGGGCAGAATTAGCATGTAGGGAGAGATGGAGGGTGAGGTGGCCACTTGAGGGAGGCGTATTGGCTAAGAGGGGAGGTCCACACTTTCTTTGAAAACAAACTCCAATTTCATGATTGATGTTTCCACTTTATTCCACAAGGAAAGCATATGCTATCAAGAAAAGCGTGAGGATTCAAGGAGGATGGCGTAGGCTTATGGGAGGAGGCGACTTTGGTAAGAAAAGACACGTGAGAGGTGACACATTGGTCAAAGGGAAGATCCACGTGAAGCCTCAAGGAAAGATTCCTCTTTGAAGTTGGAAGTTTCCAAACTATGTGTTCCCGATCTAATTTATTCAAAAGAGAAATCGCAAGAAAAGAGGAATGTGTGAGGTTTAATTAGGGAAACGCGTGAGCTTCAAAGGGAAGGTGTGAGGGTTGAGTGAGGGAGGAGTGTGGAGTCCACACTCCAAGGTGTGATGTGATTGTACAAGAGAGGCGTGAGGTAAGGGAAGAGGGACCCACACACCAATCTAAAGAGTGAGTCTCCAACTAATACATGGGAGGGGGGACATACCATCCAAATGTGGCAATTAAATTGAAATTTAATTAAATGAATGGGTAAAGGGTGTTGATAGGTTAGGTGGGGTCTCTCTTCATTAATTTCACCTTTACTTCACTTGATTTGGTCCACTATTACAAAATTTACATTTTCCCATGTTTTGGGTTTGGCAATTAAAACCGCCATTTTCTAAAAAAAACTCCTAAGTGGACAAATAACCTAGCAAAACTTGTATGAATGAGTTGAAACTTTATACATGGGCACAGTGGGTCTCATTAGATTTCTTTTGAGTACAAATACCCCTATCAAAAATCCTGGGACCTAAGTTTTACATTAATTACACAAAATTAATTAATTCAGAACCTAAAAAAAACCTAGCTATACTCTACGGAATTCCGTGAAATTTCGTGTGCTGTCTTACATGGTCATTTACAACATTCCTAAACACTAGCTACCTAGGAATGACTTCATTAGAATGTCTTCCACCACTTTGGAGGATTTATTGGCTGGGAGTGAAAAACTCAAGGGAGATTAACCTGGTTGGTTAGGCCCCATTAACCTCCTGAGGATAAAAAAACTCAGTGAAAGGGACTCTCCTAATGAAGAAACCCTAAGGAAACTGACCTAACATGATCCATGTAGACCTATTACATTATAAACCCGCGCAAGGGTGCGGTAATCCCGCTTACAAAACGGTGTGCTGGAGCAAAAAATGCCTTGTAGAACCAAAAATTCTTCGACATGTTAGCATCTGTTGATGCATATCTTCATGGTACATGGAGTTGACCCCCTAGTTGAAGAGGCAGTCAACATCTGGCTCCACATGGGGATGTGTGTTCGATCTTCTCACATGGGACAGAGAGCATACGAGAATCCAACATCTACAAACAAGTGCTCACCAATATCCAACATAAGCATACATATATATCGAATAAATAAAATAAATGCTATAAACGACATTCACATTATGAAATAACTATTGTACAACATATATAATTATAAAATGAAACTATGATACAGAAATACATCTAAGTACATAATCACATAATGAATGAAAGAATACAAAATTGAAATACAAGAGTAGAGTTAGAGATACGTTACAATTGTCCAAGCATTGGATGGAATGAAACAATAAGTGTCTGAAACATCCTTGTCCAGGATGACTCACGAAAGATCCCTTCCCAAGTTTTATTAACTTGGAATTTTCACGAGAAATAACCATCCAAGAATCATGCTCCTTCTTCCCTTCAACCAAACACTGGAATATGACAAACCATGTAAACTTTTAATACTTTGTTTCTCATGACTGCTAAGGTGGGAGGCCAACCAATACTCATAATGATATGACATTGATAAACTGAAGTTGCCTTCCATTTTTCCATTATTCTGTATAAAGTCCTCTTTTGGCTAAGAGGTCGGAAATGAACATGTCAATGGAACCATTATACTATTTTCCTAAAGGTTGTCAAGGTTCTCCTCCAAAGAGATTGGTTCCACGGGAGGAGGGTGGGGACTTCAATTATCTAGATACTCAACATTTTCAAACTCAAATTCTTGTACTTCCTCCAAATGAACGACTGACTCATCCATGGATTTATCCGAAATGTCCTCATGAACTTCCTTATCTTTTTCACTGTCAAGCTCAAGTGCATGGGCCAACTGTATGGCTTCACACTGTTTTGCATGGGCATACTGCATGTTCAGAATTATTTCTTTAATCTCCTCAATGGGATCTGGTGGAGTATCAACCTCTGTCTGAATTAGTTGTTTTAATAGCTAGAAGATTCTTCCTCTTCCATTTTTCCATAAAGTCATCAACCAATTCATCGTAAATTTCATCCCGATCATCCCCAAATATTTCCAAAAAGTCATGCAGAAAGTCCTGTACGGTCTTGATCGAATTATCCTCATAAAGAAGAAACCAATGACCAGCATATCCGCCATCCACCAAAAGAGTCCAAGAAAACAATCGCATAAGAGCATCCTCACAAATGGGTGAATCATCCCAATCATCAATTAATTGCCCAAAGGCCTTGACATGAGCACAAGCATCATCACCATATTGAAAATTAAGCACATTGTCAAGAACATCATCAGGTATATCATTAGGATAACCAACTATCTCTGAAAAATCAAAAGGCTTCTGGAGGTCACTCATTAAAAAAGAAAAAATCTAGGACCCAAAAGATTACTAAGGATCCGACAAAAAGGGCAACATGCTAAGTTCATCCATAAACTTTTTCAAGTTCAAGGATGAAACCTAACAAGCCGTGAGTTCCTTTTTGAAGAATACCTTGTCAAATTATTTTAAAGTGGAGTCGCCAGTTGACCAGGTTTATCAACAAACAATAGCATCAGACAAAGTAAAAACAAGAAGGAAAGAAAAAGTTAGATTATTAAGCTGGAACAAGAATTGAATATCAGTGATTGCTTCTTCTCCAAGAACTTCAAGTAACCCACAACGATTTCTCCTTGCAGTATACTTGACAGATTTTTTCAATGGAGTCGCCACTTGGAAAAGAATCACACGAAATCAACCAATGAAAGTTCAAAGAAATTTTTAGTTCTTAAAAAAAAAAAAAGTTAAGTCGTTTTGACCAAGGATAAATGACTTATCCCCGGCAACGGCACCAAAGATTTTTTCGTCCTTATACACACTTGAAAACGTGAGCTAAGTCCTGCTCACTTAGTGTGTCCTCGGAGGCACAATGCCTAGGTTCAAAGCCCACGCTGTCACTTTGACTTGAACCTCTTCCATCTAGGCTAACTCCTAGGGAAGCCAAAGGGGGTAGACCCTAGTTACTAGATGAGATTAAGAGTTTAATGTTCTAGGAGTTGGTTTTAATTGGTTAAAAGGTCAGGGGGGGTCTAGCCTATGATGTCAATCAGCAAGTTCAAGATGCAACTATCTAAGTATGAGAATCAGACCTTTTCCTAGGGAAACTAAGAATAGTTCCTAAGATTGGGCAATGGGGTCAACTAAGTTAAGGGGATGTTCGTTACAAGATAATTACAAGTTACAAAATATTACAAAAAGATAGATACAACTAAATACAAAAGAATATCTAAGATATACAGATTAAGACTAGATACAAAATGTTAACAAATGCTTGAAATGTGCAGAAAAGAAGATATTCAAAGATGAACAACCATCAACACTTCAAGCCAAGCATGCTCACAACAGATAGACTTCCATTGGACTGCTTTTCAATTGCCAAGAGACGTAAAGCACTCAAGACCCAATCAAGAAAATGCCTCCGGGTGGATGCGCACTCTTGAAGGATCACACCACAAGAACAAGAATTAAGGATAGATGAAAAATGTGGAAAGACAAATATTCCAAATGAAAGATTTCACCACTTAGATATTATTTCTAAAACACATCAAATATAGCTTGCATATGAATGTAAATTGAAAAACAGTGAGATCAGTGAGCTTGCAAGTGTGTAATTGTATTGTTGATGTTGTAGATTGAAAATTAAATTAAGTGATTAAGTGTGAGATTAATTTTATCCCTATCTAGGTGTCAACCCAAAAACTCTCCTCCCCCTATTACCAAGTGGTTGTTGGATGCTCAAGAAGTGTGGCAACAAGGCCTACCCTATCTTCACAGGTCAACCCTAAGGCCGAGTACTCCAGAAAACTTTCTGTGGCTTTTCTCAAAACCCCAATTTTTAAATGGTGAAGATGGTGAGTTATGGTGTCCTATTAAGTCTAATTAATTTATTTTAGACCTATGAGCTAAATATTGTGAAGTGTGATTGAGTGCTTGGAGCTTTCTCAATAAAGGATCGCCAAAATACTGAAACTTAAAGATAAGCAGGATGATGCCTTTAAACAAATGTATTGCAAGTTAAAATTTAGTTTCTGGAAAAGGCCTTAGGGACCCAAACCAGAATTAACGATTGAGTTCTTAGTTTATTAGATTTCACATGTGAAGTGTAAGAACTGAAAGTAACTTGCGGAATTGTAAAAGATGATTACTTTATGCCTTTATGAAACCAGTGTTAGCATGCGCATGTGTAAGATAAAGATTAGATAAACTAAAACTTGCATGCAACGGAAAATAAAGATCTAATCTAAGCCACCACGGGCTCTAAGCTAGCATGTTTTAAGTGTGATATCTACTCTAGATTATTTTAGCTTTAAGCATGCATGTAGAAATCACAACTAATCTAGCTAAGCTTGCAAAGTAAAGACTGAAGGAAGGGAAAGCAAGTCGCTTGGGTACAACTCCTTTGGGCTTGCGTTTACAGTATTTTAGAGTGGAAAGAAAGATGAGAAACTGTTACCACTTCAAGGAGTTGTTCTAGGTGTGTGTTGTGTATGAAAATTGGGCAGCATGCCCTCTTGTCCTGGTAAGAACCTGCAAAAATCAGCAAGCTATTGCTTGCTGATTTAAGCTGCAACACACTCAACAAAGTTATAAAATTTATGTTTTTAAGCAGAAATTTCGTGCATACAAAAACCAAAAAATTGTATTGATTAAGTGACCAATCTAAGCATGTTAGATACCAAAAATTAAATCTGAAAGAATAAGGAAGATGGACAGAGAATGCTAGTGAAGTGTAAGCGAAGATGAGGGTACATTCGTCCTTGAAGCTATCCCAACAACTTCATAGAGGTGATCTGCAAAACTTAAACCAGAAGTGAGATGGAACAACAGATAATATATTGCATGCATAGACAATACAACACAGTTTCTATTATATAAGCATGCCAAAATATATAGATGGGCAACTACACTATTGCCTCACCTAGTCTAGTAAACTAATTTACTTGAGCAACTATTTACCAAAACACATAAAGATTCAGAATGATATCACCTCACAATGAGTGGCAAATCCAAACTAATATTGAACGCCACAGTATCCTCCAAAGCAGTTTCTGTATTATTAAATGGGAAGAGGTTGTAGCATCAATGTTGCTACATGCTCTTCAAGAGACAAAACCATTGAAGCAATGTGGAAGTAATGAGAGAGAGAGAGAGAGAGAGAGAGAGAGATGGGAAGAATTCCGTAGCATAACAATACTGTGAAGAATGATGATGAATGAGGGAGTGAGAGGTTTCTTTTATACCCTTGGGAGACCAAGAGACCCCTCTTGGATCTTCAACACTTTTAAAATATCCAAGGAACAAGAACTCAAGCTAAATAAGGTGTGTAGCTTTTAGGGTAGGGGCGAAATTAGCATGTAGGGAGAGATGGAGGGTGAGGTGGCCACTTGAGGGAGGCGTATTGGCTAAGAGGGGAGGTCCACGCTTTCTTTGAAAACAAACTCCAATTTCATGCTTGATGTTTCCACTTTATTCCACAAGGAAAGCATATGCTATCAAAAAAAGCGTGAGGATTCAAGGAGGATGGCGTAGGCTTATGGGAGGAGGAAACTTTGGTAAGAAAAGACACGTGAGAGGTGATACATTGGTCAAAGGGAAGACCCACATGAAGCCTCAAGGAAATATTCCTCTTTGAAGTTGTAAGTTTCCAAATTACGTGTTCCCAATCTAATTTATTCAAAAGAGAAATCGTGAGAAAAGAGGAATGTGTGAGGTTTAATGAGGGAAACGCGTGAGCTTCAAAGGAAAGGAGTGAGGGTTGTGAGGGAGGAGTGTGGAGTCCACACTCCAAGGTGTGATGTGATTGGATAGGAGAGGCATGAGGTAAGGGAAGAGGGACCCACACACCAATCTAAAGAGTGAGTCTCCAACTAATACGTGGGAGGGGGGATGTACCATCCAAATGTGGAAATTAAATTGAAATTTAATTAAATGAATGGGTAAAGGGTATGTAAAGGGTGTTGATAGGTTAGGTGGGGTCTCTCTTCATTAATTTCACCTTTACTTCACTTGACTTGTTCCACTGTTACAAAATTTATATTTTCCCATGTTCTGGGTTTGGCAATTAAAACCGCCATTTTCTGGAAAAAAAAAAAACTCCTAAGTGGACAAATAACCTAGCAAAACTTGTCCGACTGAGTTGAAACTTGGTCCATGGGAATAGGGGGTCTCATTAGATTTCTTTTGAGTACAAATACCCCTATCAAAAATCTCGGGACCTCAGTTTTACATTAATTACCCAGAATTAATTAATTAATTCAGAACCTAAAAAAAAACCTAGCTATACTCGACAGAATTCCGCGAAATTTCGTGTGTTGTCTTACATGGTAATTTACAACATTCCTAAACACTAGAAACCTAGGAATGACTTCATTAGAAATCCTTCCACCACTTTGGAGGATTTATTGGGTGGGAGTGAAAAACTCAAGGGAGATTAACCCGGCTGGTTAGGCCACATTAACCTCCTGAGGATAAAAGACACTCAATGAAAGGTATTCTCCTAATGAAGAAACCCTAAGGAAACTGACCTAACATGATCCATGTAGACCTATTACATTATAAACCCGTGCAAGGGTGCGGTAATCCCACTTACAAAACTGTGTTCTGGAGCAAAAAATGCCCTATAGAACCAAAAAGTCTTCGACATGTTAGCATCTGTTGATGCATATCTTCATGGTACATGGATTTGACCCCCTAGTTGAAGAGGCAGTCAACAGTACCCATAGGGTTTGATTTTCCAGTGTGGGGATTCATGAAAGGCCATTGTCCGCTCCCACCATACTTACCACTTTTGATCATTTTCCTGCTCATCCACCTCATTACACTGGTTCGGGCATTGGGTTGGCCAAATATTTAAGGGTTCTACCTTGCCTTGTGGGAAGAAGGGGCTAAAGGCCCAGAGGGTAAAAGTAGCTGGCAAAAGATAAAATCCAAAAGAATGAAACCTTGAGATGCTTCACTCAGGGATCCTTTAGAAAGCAATAGAAGGCTTCTCAACAAGAAACAGAGGGACCCATAAAAAAGGAAAATAAAATAAAAAAAGACCTAGTTAGAGGATGGGGGTTCTCATCACGAGCCAGCCTATTAGGTCCATGGGAATGTAGCGGTATGACACTACCAACATCTGGTCACCAAGCCAGAGTAGTGGTTCTTGGTGGCATAGCCAAGAGAAAGGGGGTCTCATCATGAACCAACCTTCTCATCTCCGTGAAATGTTTGTGGGTAACATTGCCACCATTGGTCACCACGCGAGGGCAGTGTCCCCTAACTAGCCTCTTGAAAGAAAAAGAAATAAAAAAAGATAAAAGGCATGAATGGACTTCGAAACATTTGCATCCATGAAAGGTGCAGTTAACCCTCTTCAGAAGCACCCATAGGTAAGCCATGCATTTCCCTGTTATCATTGAACCCCTTGCCCAGACATCCCTTACCACCTCATCCACTCACATGGCCTAGATTTGATTTCTCCTGGAAACATCTCACATCCAATGAGTATTAGCCCAATAAGACGTCCCAACGTTTCCTCCAAACCTGGCTGGTAGACTTGTATAATGTTTTTGAGCACTTGTCCAGGTGAAAGGAGTTTTATGCACATGTTTAATAAATTTGATGATTATATGTGATTGACATTGCTATGATCCATGTGACTTACGAGCCCATGGAGGGCATATCTGTTGATGTTGCAAGTCCACACCTGATGGCAGGTACCCAAATGGACAGGTACACATGGGGAGATGATTAGTTCGGACCTCCATAGGGATAAAATCCCACTAGATGGATGTTGAGATCCCAGCAAGGGGCAGAGAGAGATCAAAGGATTGCAACAGAGAGAGAGGAGGACGTTCCACTAGGGGCAGCCTGACAGGCCTAGGCCCAGGGGGGTTGTGCCCTTCCCACCATGATGTAGGCCTTGGAAGGCCATGACGTCACCCAGGTCACCCATGACATCATCCAACACTTTGGGAGGTTTTGGAGGCAGTTGTGTGCCAAGTGGCACGTGTGGCAAGTTCATGAGGCCCAAGAAGGCCTAACATTTTGCTCCAGGAGGCCAACGTTTCCCTAAAAGGGCCTAACGTCACCCTAAAAGGGCATGGCGTCACCTTTTATGCTTGATTTAGGGTTTTAATTGTGACATCTAATGTGAAACAATATTTTTGATGTAAACTGGCCATGTTGGCCTTTTTTGACCTAAAGTGTAATTAAAGGTCAGTGATATTTTATAAATAGAGAGTCTAAACTCTCATTTTTTAGAGGATATTTCACTCACACTGGTGTGAGGACTGAGATTGGCACCCTAATTAGGGTTTTTGGACTGAAATTTAATGCGCACTTGTTGAAGGAAAGCAAATTTTGGTGTTTTTTGGCATTTTTCTTGGTGGAAAGTCTACAACTAGGTGATGTGCTAGATTATGCTTGGTGAATGTAAGTAAAATTATGCAATTCTTCTTTCTTTTGACTGGTTATGGTATATGTTTCCGTCCTTATACACACTTGCAAACGTGAGCTAAGTCCTGCTCACTTAGTGTGTCCTTGGAGGCACAATGCCTAGGTTCAAAGCCCACGTTGTCACTTTGACTTGAACCTCTTCTATCTAGGCTCACTCCTAGAGAGGCCAAGGGGGAAGAGGTTCAAGTCAAAGTGACAGCGTGGGCTTTGAACCTAGGCATTGTGCCTCCAAGGACACACTAAGTGAGCAGGACTTAGCTCATGTTTGCAAATGTGTATAAGGACAGCAACATCTTTGGCGCCACTGCTGGGGATAAGTCATTTATCCTTAGTCAAAACGACTTTAACTTGATTCTTTAAGAACTAAATAATAAAAAATTTAGGCCTTAAAATTCTTTGAGCTTGTATTGGTTAGCTTTGTGTGATTCCTTTCCAAGTGGCGACTCCATTGAAAAAATCTAGCAAGTATACTACTAGGAGCACTTCACAAGGAGTGGTTTATTCTTTTCCTGAACCCAAAAAGGTTAATAGAAGAAGACTAAATCGCTTAGCTCCTAGGAGACTACTTGAAAGTCTTGGGGAAGAAGCACTCACCAATATCCAATACTTGTTCCAAACTAATAATCAACCAACTATTAATAATCCCACTAATAATAACGTTACAATGACTACCTTTTTGAGTCCTTTGAACTTTGCAGCAATCTAGGGTGCCCCTCACGATGTTCTCGAGAAATCCATTGATAAGTTTCCTATCTTCCATGGGAACAATGCTATAAGTTCCAACTCTCAAATCTCGAGTTTTAATAGGTGTGTGGAGAAGTATTGTGGAGGTCATAAGGAAGAAGATGTAAAGATGACTTTATTTGTGTATTCATTGGAAGGAAATGTTGCCGAATGGTTTGAAGATTTTCCTGCAAACAAGTTTAACACCCTTAATTCAATATTGGATGAATTTAGGAAGAGATGGGGTGATCAGAAGGAACATAGATTTCAGTTGGGTGCTCTTACCACTAGCCATAAGAAAGAAAATGAAATAGTGGTAGAGTTTAACTCTAAGTTTAATAGCTTGGTAAAGAGCCTTCATCAAGATGTCAAGCCTCTCGATGCTGCAATTTTGAATTATTATATAGAGGCATTTGAAGGTGAAATGAGGTATGCCTTAAGGGATAAGGATCCTCAAACTTTGCCAGCAGCACAAGAAACAGCTATGAAAATTGAACAGAATATGCTTAAGGCTAGGAAGTCCAACATTCCTGGTTTCAATCGGGGTTCTTCTTCAAAGGTAAATGATGAAAAGAAGAAGAAGGATGAGGGTCAAGGATCATCAAGTAATGATATTAAATAATTGACTCAATTAATCAAGCAAATGGAAGTAAACCATTCCAATCAAATCAATGCTTTGCAAAACAGGTTGATCATAATGGAGAGGTCCCAAAATAGTAATAGACAACAACAAAAGCCAAATTATAAATGGCCAAGAAGACCTCCTCAAAATGATCAAAGGCCACCTAATCCTTTTCAATCCACCAACTTGGTAGAACATTGCTCCATACCTTATTGTAGGCCTTGTGGTGATTTTCATGAGGAATCAACTTGTCTAGTTTTCCTTGAGGAATGTGAAAATGATTATGGAAACCAAGGAAATGAACAAGTAAATATGTGTGATGAAAAATATTGTGGTGGCATGTATGATTGGATGGATGTCAATGATTATGGAAGTAGTGGAAACTTTATGAATGGTAATATTGATAAAGCTACAGAAAAGTATGGGCCCAAGCCCACTCCCCAACATGTTGCAAAAATGGCTAAGTATAGAGGCAGTACATACCAAAGGAATGGAAATAAAAGTCAAGATAAAGGTCAAGATAGTATTCCCAAGATATCATCAATCCCTCCTAAGTCTAATGTGCCTATTGATGCAGACTTAAATATTGACTTAGGTGGTTGGTTGAGTAAAGCAAAGATGTTAGTGCCAGTATCAGAAATTATGAAGATTCCTTCACAGAAGGAAAAAACACTTAAATCCATAGAAGAACCTCCTAAAAATTTTGTAGAGAAACAACAAGTTGTGGCTTACCAGGATGCACCAGTGATTTTACAGAATTGGGATAGGAAGAATGAGAAGAATTTGCCTTTCTACCTTTCTTCACTTGTAAACGACAGAGTGTTACACAATTGCATGCTAGATTCGGGAGCAAGCTCGAATGTTATTACTAAGAAGGTAATGGAATAGTTAAACTTAAGAATATCAAGACCTTACCACAACATTTGTGCCTTGGATATTCAAACGATTGAAGTGCATGGATTGATTAAAGGTTTGCAAGTACACTTAGCAGTATTTCCAGATATCATGTTTGAGATGGATATTGTGGTAATTGATGTTTCGTATGTTTGGGGAATGTTGTTAAATAAAAAGGTAGTTGCAGACTTGGGTGGTAATCTACAAATGGATTTATCTTATGCTACTCTCCCTACCCCAGATGGAATCACTTTTAAGTTGAATAGGGAAGTGTATAGGAAGTATCATGTTGAAGATCCCAAAAATCCCAAAAATGAGTTAAAATGGACTGATGAGGGTCTTGATAACTATGCCATCTTATCTAATTCTATTGTGCCTTTTGAAGAAATAGTTCAAAATAATGAATTAGACAAAGTGTGGTACATGAATTTTGATGGTGCTTTTTCTAGAGCAGGAAAAGGTGTTGGGATTGTTCTTCAAGCTCCAAGTGGTGAAGTGGTGAAATTTGCTTATAGATTGGAGTTTGATGCAACAAATAATGTGGTTGAGTATGAGGCTTTACTCCTTGGTTTAGAACTTTTCAGAGATAGGGGAATAAAATGTCTAAATATCAAAGGGGATTCAGACTTGGTCATACAACAGTTAAAGAACAAGTTTGCTTGCAGATCAAAAAGATTGAAAGGGTATAGGAATGTAATTTGGAACTTAATAAGTGACTTAGACGCTATAGACTTAATTGTTATTCCTAGAGAATAGAATGAAAAAGCCGATGAACTTGCAGTAACAGCTTCCACACTACAACTTCCAGACAGTTTGATTAATGAGAATATTTCAGTTGAAGTCATTTTTAGACCCTCAGTCCCGGATAACATGAACCATTGGCAGGTTTTTGATGATGACAAACAAATGGTCAAGTTTTTACTTCACATCCATGAATTTTCAGACTTAAGCATAAGCTTGAAAGAAGAAGTTTGTAATTACACCGATAATGATGATGAGGTGAAAACACTACCTAAGCGAGTGGTCTCTTCAGAAAGGGATTTTGATAGACAGGATGGTCATAAGCAAAGAGACGAATCAAAGAAAAAACTGTGTGATTACCTTGAAGTCAATATTGGAACTAATGAAGAGCCTAGGTTGATAAAAGTAGGCAAGACTACCCCTATAGATGAAAGAAATAAAATTGTTAAGTTATTAAAAGAATATAGGGATGTCTTGGCCTTCAGTTATGATGAGCTCAAAGTCTATATGGAGGATGTAATTCAGCATGTGATTCCTCTTAAGGAGGATACCAAACCCTTTAGACAAAAGTTGAGGCAGTTAAACCCCAAGTTAGCTCCTTCGGTTCAAAAGGAGTTACAAAAAATGCTAGAAGCAAGCATCATTGCACAGACTAGACATTCTTCATGGTGCTCAAATTTGGTTGTTGCTAGGAAGAAGACTGGACAAATTCAGATATGCATTGACTTCATGAATTTAAACATTGCTTGCACAAATGACCACTATCCCCTCCCCAAGATGGAAACTTTACTTCAACGAGTTACAGGTTCAAAAATTATTTCCATGCTTGATGGTTTCTCAAGTTATAATCAAATAAGACTTAAAGTAGAAAATAGGCATAAGACAACTTTTACTACTCCATGGGAACTTTTGAATATCTCAGAATGCCATTTGGTTTATCAAATGTTGGAGCTACTTTTTAGAGAGCTATGGATTATGCTTTTAGGGGGTTGATTGGTAAATTGATTGAAATATATCAAGATGATTTAATAGTTTTTTCTAAGGATGGTAAAACTCACATTAAACACCTTAGGCAAGTTTTGGACAGATGTAGAGAATTTGGAATTTATCTACATCTTGCTAAGTCAGTCTTTGGGGTGACTAAAGGTAAATTATTGGGCCACATAATCACTAAAGATGAGGTTAAGTTAGACCTGGAAAGAGTTGAAGCCATTAGTAAGGTTCCTTTGCCCACCTCAAAGAAACTTCTTCAATCCTTCTTAGGACAAACTAATTTTGTCCATAGGTTCATTCCTAACTATGCTGAAATCATGAAACCTATATATAAGCTACTTAAGAAGGATGTAAAATTTGAATGGAATGATGAAAGTAAATGAGATTTTGAAAGTATAAAAACTGCAATATGTGAATCTCTTGTCCTTATTAGCCCTAACTACAATAAGGATTTTCAGATTTTCTCCTTTGCTTCTAAAGACACTATTGTTGGAGTGTTGCTTCAAATAAATGATCAAGGCCATGATCAACCCATTGCATATATGAGTAGGGCCTTGCAAAATTCAGAATTAAAGTATCCCATGTTTGAGAAACAGGCTTATGCCTTAGTCAAATCACTCAAACATTTTAGAGTCTTCATCGAATATTCCAAAGTGATTGCTTATGTTCCTAATTTTGCGGTTAAAGATGTTTTATCTCAAGTGGAAGGATTAGTCTCAAGGGGTAGATGGATTGCTAAGATCCAAGAGTATGATTTGGAAATCAAACCTACAAAATTGATTAAGGGTCAAGGCCTAGCTAAAATGTTGACAAAAGGTAATGAGAAGGCCTTGGATATGGTTAACCAAATCAATAATGAAGAATGGCATCCTAACTTGTTGAAACTTGAACAAGTGGATTGGTATACAGACATCATCTTCTATCTTAAGAATCTAACTTGTCCAAGCCATCTAGTAGGACACAAGAAAAGGGCCTTGAGGTTAAAATCTTCTAACTATGTCCTTACTAGAGATGGATTAGGATGGAAAAATCCTGATGGGGTTATCCTTAGATGTGTGGATGACGTTGAGTCAAAGAAACTACTAGATGAATTCCATGGAGGGTTTTGTGGTGGACATTTTGCTGCTAAAACTACTACCCACAAAATCCTTAGAGCAGGATATTATTGGCCCACTATATTTTCATATGTACATCAGTTTGTTCGGAAATGTGAACCATGTCAGCTTTGCATAGGAAAGCAGAAGTTAGCAACACTCTCTTTCCAACCAGTTGTGGTTGAAGCACCTTTTCAGCAGTGGGGTTTGGACTTCATTGGAAGTTTAATGATAATTCAAGTAATGGTTATTCATGGGTTATTACAGCAACAGATTACTTTACAAAGTGGGTTGAAGCTATTCTTACAAAGTCAGCAACTGAAAAGGTAGTGATGGATTTCCTAGAAGACAGAATAATAACCAGGTTTGGGGTTCCATCAAAGATAGTGACAAATAATTCCAAGGCTTTTTGTTCAGCAGAGATGTCATCCTTTTGTTTCAAGTATGGTATTATCTTTTCACACGCATCGGATTACTATCCCCAAGGAAATGGTCACGCAAAGTCAAGTAATAAAAACTTAATGACCATTGTTAAGAAAATAGTCAATGAAAACAAGAAATCTTGGGATAGTAAAATCAAACATGCATTATGGGCTGACAGAATAACAAAGAAAGCAGCTACTGGAAAGAGTTTGTTTGAGCTAGTGTATGGATTGGAGGCTAGGTTTCCAGTGCACCTTAGACTTCCTACTTATGGGTCAATTGAGGATGTTTCCACAGAGCAAGATGCAGTTCAGAACAGGGTCAATCAGATCATTGAGTTAGATGAAATCAGGCGAAAGGCTTATGATCAGAATTGCAGAAATCAGAGTAAGGTTAAGAAAGTTTTCGACAGGTCAGCCAGACAGAGGGACTTCATGGTTGGTGATACAGTTCTATTATGGGATAAAGGCAGAGAGAAACCTGGAAAACACGGCAAATTTGACAGTTTATGGTTAGGGCCATATTTGATCAGAGAGATAGCATGGCCAAATTCTTTTCATCTCGGCCATTTGGATGGTGAGCCCATCAGCATTCCACGGAATGGGCAGCAGCTCAAGCTCTTCTTCAGATGATGGGGCAACTTGGTGTCCAAAGCGACACCCTCTGTAACGTATCTCCAACCCTTCTCCTTGTATTTCAATTTTGTATTATTTCATTCATTTTGTAAATGTGTACTTAAAAAATTTGTTTTTTTGTACTATAGATTTCATTTATTGTAAAATATTTATGTTGTACTTTAGTTATTTCATTTTGCAATTGTTGTATGTACCATTCATTTATTTAATCATGTATATATGTATTCTTATGTTGGTTATTGGTGAGCACTCTATTGTAGGTGTTGGATTCTTGTATGCTCTTCATCTCTAGTGAGAAGATCGAACACACGTTCCCATGTGGAGCCAGATGTTGATCGCCTCTCCAACATAGGTGGTCAACTCCATGTGCCATGAAGATATGCATCTTCAGATGCAAATTTTTTGAAGACTTTTGGTTCCACAGGGCATGTTTGGCCCCAACACTTCTTTTTGTAATTGGAATTTTCGCACCCCTGCGTGGGTCAATAATGTAATAGGTCTGCATGGATCATGTCTAGGTCAGTTACCTTGGGATCGGTTCACTAGGAGAGTTCCTTTCACCGAGGGTTTTTTATCCTCGGGTCATCAATTGGGCTTTTCAGCCTTATTGATCTCCCTTGAGTTTTTCCCTCACACTTGCAATAATTCCTCCAAAGTGGTGAACGACGTTCCAGTGGGTTTATCTTTTGGTAACTATTGTTAGGAATCATTGTAAATGACCATGCAAGACATATTAGAAAGTTTCACTGAATTTCGTCGAGTCTAGATTAGTTTTTTTTTAATTAATTAATTTTTAATTAAATTTCCCTAAGTTTGGAGGTTTAATTATTTAATTAATTAATTATTTTTTAGCAAAAATTGTAAAAACTAGGTACTTGAAATTTTGATAGGGGTATTTGTGCTCAAAAGAAATGGAATAGCACCCCCTACACCCTTCAACCAAGTTTCATCTCGGTCAGACAAATTTTGCTATGGGTTTGTCCACTTAGAGTGTCAGTTAGTCAAAAGCAACAATTTTAATTGCTAAAGTCCAAACATAGTAAAATTGTAAAATTGTAATAATGAGTTAAAAGGATGTTAAATGATGGATAAAAGTTAGAGAGAGACTTCCTAATATTTTCCTACCCACCCAACCTTGATTTAACCTTTTCTATACCCTCACCCCCCTCACATCACTCAAAAATTACGCCCCCTACGGGGATTGACGTCTTCCCTTGGTGAGGCAACGTTATAACTTGGTGTTTGGTGTGTGGGGGTCCCTCTCTCATGTGATTCATCTCCCTTTACCCCTCACGTCTCACCTTAGTGTGATCCCAACACCCTTCCCTCATTCACTCCACTCTAATACTTTCCTCATCCCCAAAAGTTACGCCCTCCAAGAGGAGTTACGCCCCCCTTCTAGAAGATCTTCTAGAAAATTCTATTTTATTTTAATTGGGGCCTCTTCACCTTCCTTGGCACATATCCCTAGCCTCCCACTTGCCTTTGTTTGATCCCAACACCTCCCACACTCATCTACACCCTAGATCTAATATCTAAACCCTAGATGGTGCGCCATGTTATCCCCGTTTTCTAGGGATAACTAGGAGATCATGTCTCGAGGCCCACAAGTCCTAGACATGGAGTACCGAGAGAAGGATTGACCTGAGCATGGCCCTGGAGGTCCCATCCTTCTTCTTCTTCACCAGACTTGTCCTGTTAGCAACAACAGCTTCCATCACCATCGGCTTGGACTTGCATCAAAGGAGACTCTTGCTCCATGAGGTAATTGGTCCAAGGTATCATGGTATGTGTCATGTTTGATCATTATAACTTTTAGATATATGCATCAGGTTCCCTACATTTCTGATAACTGCTTGGATATTACACTAATCCACTTGACCATTATTGGGGGGATTAACGGGGTGCCCTAGCAAGCTTGTATTCATGGGTTTTGGTTAGCCACCAGGGGGGATTTGCAGAGCCATCGTCCGCTCCCACAATTCTATCACTTTACATCTTATCTCCCGTACATCCATCCCATTCCCCTAGTTCAGCCATTAGGATGACCTTTGAGGGTTACACTTTGTCCTGTGGGAAGAAGGGGCTAAAGGCCCAGGGGGTAAAAACAGCTGGTAAAAGATAAAAGCCATAGGAAATAAAACCTAGAGATGCTTCGCCCAGGGATCCCCGAGAAGGAAATAAAAGGCCTCTCGATAAGAAACGAAAGGGACCCGAAGAAAATAACAAATACAAGACCTAACCAAGAGGATGGGAGGTCTCATCACGAGCCGGCCCATTATGTTCAAAGGTATCTAGCAGTATGACATTGCCATTATCTGGACACCACGCCATGGCATTGACCTTTGGTTGCATGGCCAAGGGAAAGGGGATCTCATCACAAGCCAGGCTTATCACTTCTGTGAAAATACCAGTGGGTAACACTGTCAGCTCTGGTCACCACACCAAGGCAGTGTCCTCTGGTCAGACCTTGAAGTAAAAAGAAATAAAAAGCAATAAATAAATAATAAAGGCAATAAAGGGGCTTGGAAAAAAGTGCATCCATAACGGGTACATCTCACCTCCTACAAAGGCACCCACGGACAACACCTACCCCTGGTTTTCACTATGACTGGACATCCCTAGACCACATCACTTCATGGACATGGCTTGAATGATCTTCTGTGGAAACTTTCCTTTTCTTATGGATGTTGGCCCAATAGGTTGTTATGTCTATTTATTTGACTTTGTATAGTAGGTCAGTGTAATGTCTTTGATCTCTTTGAGGATATGTTAGGAGTTTTATGCATGTATTTGATAAATTTAATGATGAAACATAATTGACATTGCTATGATCCCGAGGACTGATGAGCCCATGGAGGGTGTAGTTTTTGATGTGCAGGACCATACCCGACGGACACCAATGGACCGGTACACATGGGGATATGATCATCTCGGACCTCCATGGGGATGAAGAGCCCATCAGATGGTTGTTGGGATGGCAGAGACAAGACAACGTTATGATGAGCCTTTGCCTGAGAAGACAGGAGGACGTTCCACCAGGACACTTTGGCAGAGCCCGGCCTAGGGGGAATCACCCACTGCAGATGGAACATTTGCCTTTGATGGACAGGATGTCACCCAGCAGAGTAGGACATTATCCTGAGTGTATGGCAGTGTGATGGATCTATTTGGCATGTGTGGTAGCTTGGAGGAGCCCTAGAAGGGCCAACGTATGGCTTCTGGATGCCTGATTTGCCCAAAAAAGGGCCAACGTATCCCTCAGAAGGGCTTGACGTCCCTCTTTTTGCTCATATTGTGACATTTTTCTAGCAGTTAATGTAAAAACAGTGTAAATTTTATAGTCAGCCTTGTCGGTTGTTTTAATGACCTAAATTTTAATTCAAAGGTCATGGATTGGTATAAATAGAGGACGTTTCTCCTCATTTTGAACATAACACAACTCACTCTCTTGTGAGAGATCAACTTTTAGTCTTTTGCTTGGTATCTTTGGTCTTGGAAGTGAGGCGCAACTCTTATTGGAGGATTCTTTTTGGCATGTATGGTGTTTCTCTCATTGGAAGGTTTACAACTAGGGTTTGATGATGCATTCTTCATGATTTGTAAGTGAATTTTTCATGAAAAACTTCTTAAATGAATGGTTGTAGGTTTAATCTCTTACATTTGCTATTGTATTGCTATTATATTACTAAATCTTGAAACCCTAGGTAGCAAGCACACAAGTAGGTCCTTGTTATATGTCCCCATGCTTGGGAAACTTGTTTTAGCCATTGATTAAGGAAGATATAGCCTAGTCGTTGCTAAACTTGTCTCTCTTTTTCTGAGTTAGCATTAAAGTATAAGTTGAATAGAGGAGACGTCATAGGCCTAGTTAATTCTACACCTAGGGTTTTAACCTTCTAGGGTTTGAAAAGCCTTGCCCCTGCAACACTTTTCTCCCTTAGATTTGTACTTTGAAGCTAGCCGTTTTGCCAAGAATATTTAGAGAAAGAGGAAGGAGCATGAGGCCTTGCTTAAGAAACACCGGAATGAGCCTCCTTCCCTTAGGGTTTTGATTCTAGGGCCTTGCCATTGCAGCACCATAGAACCAAACCTTCTAGTCTTTAAATTTTGATCATCCTGAGATTTTGCCCTTACTTTTGACTCCATATTACCCTAAGGCACTGGTATTCTTTCCAACGTTGAGCTTGTTGTGCAAATTCACCTTTTAAACTTTCAAATTTTCAAACCCTAATTAACCCTAACGCACTAACCAGGGCTGACGTCATACCTGACGCAGCAAGCCCTCTAACTCTGCAATTAATGATGACGTCATGCCTTATTTGAACTATTGTTGATAGAAAACACGGTTGGCTTGGTCATCTTGTGATAGACATTGATGAATTGGTAATTTTCATTGGCTAATTAGCAAAACGTTGACCTTCTTTGCCTATTATATTGCTTAATCATACTAACCCTAAAGGAAGTTGACGTCATCCTTAGGATATTGATGCAGCAACCTATTGTATATGAGCAATTAGTGACATTTAATGCATTGATTTAATCCAAGGATTGAACATTTTCGTTAGATGCTATATTATTTTAGTGTTTATTGACAAGTAACATTACATTGCCATTATCATTATTGCAAACATTGACTTCGTCAATATTTACTGTTGTATATGCTCATATACATTAAATTTTGATAGTCATTGATTTATGAAGTATTAACCACTATTGCATGTACTAGTTTTATTGTTGTCTTGTCTCGCAAGCAGGTGCCTTTTCTGTGGTTATTCTTTATTTGACTATCTTCTGGGCGGTGATCTGTGAAGGGGAAACTAACCTTAATCCTTTGAGTATTTTCCTTTCAAACCCCAGATTGCCAAGGACGTCTCCCTTGGGCTTAGCCACCCTAAATAGAAAGGACCTCCCCATTGTGGTGACATTGGGTGGGGTAGGTCCCTGTTACACCAGTTTGACCCTTATCCTCTAGTCTATGACCTAAACTACAAACTAAGCGATAACATGCCCTAGCCTTGGGATCTCTTCTTTTGCTTGGTGGTGGACACTTGGCATTGATCCAAGATAGGTAGGTTTGCCTCTCCAAGTATAAATAGATCCCTCTCCTCACTCCCAACTCACCATATCTTGAGCTAATGTTATGCTACTTGATTTCTTCCACTCTCTCTCTCTCTCTCTCTCTTGTTCCATCATTTCCATTCTTTGGCTCTTAGGGTTTTGGAGTAAGTTTTCTCCAAGATCCATTTATTGAGTAATAAAGAGAAGCTTTGGAGGGTAATTGGAAGAGCTATGCATGTTCTTGTGCTTGCCATTCTTATGAGGTAAATTTGTATCAATTTGGTTGGTGATTGCACACATTGGATCTTAGGTAAAGTGTTACTTGGGTAGATCTATCAATGCATGTTCTTGTGGATTTATATATGTTGATTTGCTATATAGGATTGAAATGTCATCTTGTTAGTAGATCCAATATATTACTCTTGTATGCACATCACCTCTCAAGTTTTGCAGGTTTAGCTTCAAGGGTTTCATTGGGAACACCTCAAGGAAGAAGGCTCCCTTAAAACACACATAAACTCCATATTTTTCAACTCTTACTCTTCTATCTATTGTTGTTCACTTCATACATATTTCAGCTCGTTTAACTTAGTAAGATTGGTCATTTAAATCAAATTTTTCTTGCGAAAAATTTTTGCCCTTAAAAGAAAAAGTTTTTCTTCATTTTGCTTGTTGTGTGTAGCATTTCCAGCAAATATATCTTGCTGGTTTTTGCAAGTTCAGATCTAGTTGAGAGGGGTTTGGCTACCCAAAGACATCACACAACACTCAAAAACCCTTCAAAATATTGGTATCCATTTCTCAACCTTCTCTTTCAATTTCTAGGCTTTCTTGTGCATAGATCTTCCTTCATTTGCTGATTTAGTGGCTCATAGTTGTGGGAGAAGGAGTGGTACGACCTCCTCCCACATGTGAGCCTTGGGGTAGCTTAGGTGAAGAGTAGATCTTGCATTTTGTAATGATCCCAAGACAAATTTTTTCCTTGGTATCACTAACTACTACTGATTTATTGTTGTGCAGGTGTTTATTGAGTTATTAAGTGCATACAAGATTCATCCAACACATGAAGATCATAACATAATCAAGATATAGAAGCACAAGCAAGATATGACCTTTTTATTATGAAGAATCAATACAATAGATGGTCGATCTGGCATAAACCTCAGATGGTCGTACAATCAATAGATATGAGCTGCTACAAAATGCTCTGTCGATACAAAAGAATCCTCCAAAGGCTGAATAAGTAATGAAGACCAATACCCAGCAGATCTGGATGTCCAACCCTCTAGCTGAAGAGTGCCACGCTCCAAGTGAGGACTGAAACCCTCAAGAATTCGGCCATGATGGCAAGTTGCTCCAAATGAGCTCAAACTCGTCCCAATGATAGATCAGGGTAGTGGAAACCTCCTCCTGAAGTTTCAAGCCCAACGTCCAAGTCTAACCCCTCCAATTGAGGAATCTCCTAAGGGAGTTGCGCCCTCATGAATAGCTGAAACCCCAATGCAACTCGTCCCTGAAGAAATACAACTCCAAATAGCTTGAAACTCTCCCGGAATGTAGAACGGGCTAAGAGAACCCCGTGGGAGAAGTTTCAGGACCAAATCACAAGAAGATCTCTCTAGATCTGAGATTTTCTGAATCACAAGATGTCCCCTATGGCTCCAAGACTTCCCAATCTACAGATAATTATATGAGGATGATAACCCTCCAGAAAAGTCCTCAAACTGATGATCATGCCCCTGCAAACAAAACCCAAGTGTCGGAATGGCCCCAGGCCCTCTGGATAAGCTGGATCGAACCTCCCTCTAGATAATGGTGCGCCCTTGCTGGAATCACAAGAATAGTACGGCCTGCTACCTTCTGAAGTGTTGGATGGAGATGAGCTAAGACTAGAATGGTGTGGAGGAATCTTTCATCCCTGAGACCAAGTTGTGGAGCAAGGTGAGTGTATATTTCACCACTGAGTTGCTCACAAGGGTTTGTACAGAAAAACCCCCAAACTGAATGCTCAAGAGCAATAGCAAATGCTAATCCAAAACCATAATGAATAATAGGTGTGCCCTAGTCTCTTACTTATACCTTTTCCTTCTAATTCTCTATTGAGTTAGGTTAACTCCCAGGGTTAATCTTCTATTCTTCTATTGAGTTATATTTTACCTCTAATCCCCTTTTCCTTTCTTAAGTCAACTTAAAAATATAACTTTAGCTTCATTGACTTCCCCCTTCAGTGTAAGACTATGACCTAGTGGGGGTGCCTAGGCCACTAAGTCTCCTCATCACCTCTCTAAGAGGTGGGGGACATTACAGTCTCCCCTGCTTGAAATTGCTTGTCCCTAATCAATTCCAAACCTGCTTCTCTTACCACGTGTTCCTGCTCCCAAGTGGCATCCTCAATGGGTAAATCCTTCCACCTGATCAGGTACTCCTTGATGCTTCGGTTTTGAAGCTTCTTCTCTCGGACTTCTAGCACCTCCTCTGGAATCAAAACAAATTGTCCCTCCTCATCCAAGTGGGGAAATACCTCAATAGGCTTGATGTGTTGACCGAGGGCTTTCTTAAGGCATGAGACATGAAAAACGTTGTGAATTCTGCTACCCTGTGGGAGCTCCAGCTCGTAAGCTATGGCCCCTATCCTCCTGCTGACTCTGTAGGGTCCAAAGAAACGTGGCTGCAGTTTCTCCACTCCACTTATTTTAATGGAAGCCTGCCTGTATCGTTGCAACCTCAAGTAGACTAGATCGCCAACCTCAAAATTCCGGTCAACTCTGTGCTTGCGTGCTTGGACCTTCTGCTGGTTTTGTGCCCTCTATAGATGATCCTTCAATTCCCTGATAATGTCTTGGCTCTACTGTATCCAATCCTGTACCATCAGTGCCCTGCTGTCTCTGAATGCAATCTCTACAAATGACAAGGGATCATATCTATACAAAGCTCTGAATGGAGACATGCCAATAGACATGTTGGGTGGTATTGTAGAAATACTCTCCCAAATGCAACCATCTGATCCATGCCTTCTGTTGCCCTGCCACATAGTTTCTGAGATAGCCTTCCACTCACTTGTTCACTATCTTTGTCTATCCATCTGTCTGCGGGTGATAGTTGGTGCTAGGGGTCAAGGCTGTACCAACCAACCGGAATAACTCCTGCCAGAAAGTACTCATAAACGTACTATCCCTATCACTGACAATGGTCTTGGGGAGGTCGTGCAACCTGAAAATCTCCCTGAAAAACAGTTCGGCCACCCGTGTTGCACTGAAGTCAGTAGCTATGGCAAAGAAGTGTGCAAACTTCATTAACCTGTCCACCACTACGAATATGCAGTCCTTTCCCTATGTCTTTGGTAGCCCGGTGATGAAATCCATAGATATGCTTTCCCATTTGTGCTCTGGAATGGGCAAGGGTTGCAAAAGTCCTGTTGGGTGTGTGTGCTTGTCCTTGTTTTCCTGACATGTCGCACATTCTTTGACGTGCCTAATCACATCCTCCTTCATCCCTTTCCAAGAGAATCCTTCTCTCACCTGCCTGTATGTCTTGTTGATCCCCTGATGTCCCGCCATTGGTGAGTCATGGCATGCCTGTAATACCTTGGCCTTGAAGGCTGACCCAGAAACCAAGAAGATTTGGTCTTTGTAGTAGATGAGTTCGTTAACAACCTTGAAATCTTCATCTTGTACCTGTCCATCCAATAGTTGGCACGCAAACTGATCCTCTACATACTCCATCACTAGTTGGTCTTTCCAATCAACTATTACCCCTGTTATGGCAAGGATGGATGGTCTCCTGGATAATTCATCCGCCACCACATTATTCTTTCCTTTGACAAACTCAATGTCGAAGTCATAGGCCTGTATTCTTCTTACCCATTTTTCTTGCCTTTCGTTCAAGTCCTTTTGTTCCAATAAGTATTTGAGACTGTTATGATCTAACTTGACCACAAACCAAGCATCTACCAAGTATTGTTGGAATTTTTCTAGTGCATGCATGATAGCTAGCATTTATTTATCATAAATGTTGTAGAGTAGCTCAAGACCCTGGAGTTTCCGGCTCTCATAGGCAAGAGGGTGCCTCTTCTTGATCAGGGGATCAAATTTTGCTCAATTTTCAAAGTGCTCGGAATGCGACGAAAAAAGTGCCATTGCATCTGTCTCATCTTCCTGATTCCGGCGGTATATTTACTTTCTCAAACGGAGTCCGTATGGAGAAGATATCGCGATCTGTTCGTCAAGCCAAACAGGCAAAAAGTTTGATGTTGACTGTACCTGTCTGTACAGTCCGTACAGTCTGTACGGTCTGACGTGGCAGGACCGTACAGACCGTACGATGATGATGTGGCACATATTGATTGGTGGACTGTTGGTGAGTCGGGTATTGACACGTGTCTTGGGGTGACCAATGGTAGGAGGGCACATGGCCCAATCCGTGGGTGCCACGTGTCCCTCACTGGTTGGCTAAGAAGTTCAATGTAAAATGTATTGAAGGCCGCGGGGTTCGACCCCCGGACCTCCCCACCGCACAAGTGCCTTTGCAAACTCCGCTAACCAACATTCCTCTCGTTGTTCCTTGTTACATAGGTCAACGCATATGTACTTGAATTGGAGTGTTGTATTAAACGGAAAGGGGGGCGGGTCGGGGCTTAGCCCCGACCCGTGGTTCCGTTACACCGCATATAACCGTGTATTAATATATGGCGCGGGTTTATTAAAACATAACCCAACGATTATGTATGACCATCGTATGTTATGTGGTGCGCACGGTTATGGTTGGCGTGGGATTTTAAACCATGGTTTTACATATGACCAGGGCACGGGAGGTTCATTCCAATGGTTAAAACGACTTAACCACTTCTTTTCCTTTAAGCGCGGGCACATGGCCATATGCCCAGGTGCCTAGGCGGTTAGCGACTAGCGTGCCCTTAACCATTCTACGGTTTGCACCGTTGGCGTGGTTGCGCCCGGTGCTGGGTTTTTGCGCTTAAATGAGCTGTGAGCCAGGATCAATGGAGAAGGGTGTGAATTGTAGAACCAGAGACAGCAAGCTTAAAGAGGGAGACTTCCAGGAGGCCTAACTTCTTCATTTTTCGACTGATTGAGGTGTCGAAAGAGCCCAGACAGGGGTTTTGGGATGTTGGGAAGCCATTGGAGCAGTCGGTTTGTCAGTTTGAGAATTGTAAGACATGTTTTTGAGCACTTTTTGAGCAATTAATAATAATGATCCATTGGAAGCTGGACCAAGAGATGTAGCCCATAAGAGGGGTGAACTCCTTTATCAATTGTTGTGCTTATGTGTTTATGTTCATTGATTATGCT
>ML798995.1:16821-37213 GCA_009831015.1 Picea engelmannii
AAAGTGTAATTAACAATGTAACTAGTCCTTACCGCAAAGTGAAAAGAACCCAGGCAAAGTCTATAATTTAAGTCTCACCTTTATTTACCATTAAATTTTCTTCTCATACTTATTTATTTATTTTCTTAAAAATTAAAGCATAACATGTAAACTTTGTTTTATTCTATGTCCTAAACAATTTAATAATATATATTTATAACTTTTTTGAAAAAAAAAAAAACTCCCAATAACCTCTTATTTGGTCACCATCTCCTCTCCTAGCATATTTATCAATCTATAATATATCACCAAACCTGGGTATATTTCTTTACTATGGATGGGTATATTTCTTCACTATTGAAATCATTGACTTCTTGTTGGAATTGTGAGAGTATAGGAGTGATGCTTGACCACGTGCGAGCATGGGTCAAGAATGGACACCTAACTATGAAAAAGACTCCAAACCATACCCTAGTTACTTACCCAAAAATCAGTGGTAGATGAATGGCGAGCCACCAACCCTTATTGACTCAGAGCTACTCGCTACCTCACAAGATTAGATCTTTTGATTCAATCATTCTTGCATGAATTGAAGTACCATTGTATTTTATTCTTATTCTAATATGAAGACATATAATAAAAGCTCAAGCTCCATCTGTGTGGTCTCTGGATTTCCACAAATCAATCGGGTCAGGGGTAGTCAAGAATGGTGGGCAAGTGCTAAACGTGGTCAGGTCGTATTCTTCAGGCTTTGGAAGCCCACGTGATTCATCTAACCCAGGCATATTTAATACCCACTACTCGCCCTGAAAACACAGGCCGTGAAATTTTCGTTGGATTTCTCATATTTCTCCATCACCTTTCTGTAGGTACTGGATCTCTATCCCCAATCTTTTATCATGGCGTCTTTATGTTCTGGGTTTGGACTGAAACATATGTTTGATCCATTGATTTGCATGAAATTGTAGATAAAACAGTGATATCCACTATGGCGAGGAAGAAGATCAGAGAATATGATTCCAAGCGGCTATTGAAAGAGCACCTCAAGAGGCTCACTGGATTGCAGGTCGACATCAAATCTGCCCAGGTATTTCCTTTCTCCTAGCGATTACAAGGTTTGATGCATTGCGTGCCTGCTGTTTTTTCAGTTGTTTTTGTTAATTAGTGCCCACTGGAACATTTTGGTTAACTATCACCTAATTAAATCCTTGATCAGTGTAGGACCAAGAGGTATTAAAACCCTCGGGGTCTCACAATCTCGGATTGAGATCCAGTAGTATTTGTGTTATATTTTTACATGAGGGTTTTTGGTTGTGAACAGTTACAGACCTGTATGACATTAGGCACCCTTGTAGTTCCACAGTGAAAACATTGAGATTGCTACCTTGAAGAATTCAATACCTCTTGGCCCATAAGAGATCTGGGGTTTAGGATAGATCTGTGCTAGTATATTCGGCGGAATTTTGGTTTTTAAGAGTTAGAGATTTGTATTGCACCTGCCACTCTGGCACTGATAGTTTCACAGCAAGGTAGGGTGGACAGAGTTAGAGGTTTTTGTTGCATCTGTCACACTGATAGTTCCATAGAAAGGGAGGGTGGACAGAGTTAGAGATTTGTATTGCATCTGTCAAGCTGATAGTTCCACAGCAAGGGAGGGTAGATTCATGCCAGGAACCTCTAAACTTTTGGTGGCACTCGCACAGGATCGATTCACTTTAACTTATTCTATCCACCCTAACAACCTCAATTTTAGGGGGCATCAAGCATAGTATGTTGCAGGGGAAAGCTTTAGGGTCAATACTGAATCCCTCTCAATTTTCCTGATATCACAGGTAACGGAATCGACCGATTTCAATGAACTAGCAGACAGAGAACCATGGGTATCCTCGAGCAAACTCGTAGTTAAGCCTGACATGTTGTTCGGAAAGCGGGGGAAGAGTGGCTTGGTAGCCTTGAATCTGGACCTGGCCCAGGTTATTGCGTTTGTCAAGGAACGCCTGGGAAAGGAGGTAATGGATTGTCACTTTTTTCAACTGTGGTTGATGATCCTATATACATGAACAGTTATTTAGCGATAAAATCTTTTTGTGTTTTTCAGGTTGAGATGGGGGGTGCAAAGGCTCCTATAACAACATTCATTGTGGAGCCATTTGTACCTCATGATGATGAATTTTATATGTCGATCATGTCAGACCGCCTTGGTTCAACCATTAGCTTTTCAGAGTGCGGAGGAATTGAAATCGAAGAAAATTGGGACAAGGTACCCCAATAGCTACTATATCACTTAGGTTTCTATGTGCATAATTCTTGCAAATGTAATGCTATAATTTCATTGACCTCCTGTTAATCAGGAACTTCGTATATAGGTACATCGGTTTTCTGGGGATTGAGTAGCTGCCTTTAACTAATTATTATATCGTTCTATTTTGTCTTGGTTAGCTTTGGATCTTCATTCGCCGTAACATGTTTCAAAATTGCTATTGCTGATCACAACTTGTGCAGGTTAAGTCAGTATTTGTCCCAACCGAAAAGTCCCTGACAGCTGAGTTATGTGCACCCTTGATTGCAACTCTTCCATTGGAGGTAAACTATTCTTGTAACTGGGGTTTTCTTTTAAGACCATCTTCTGTTGTAAAAAAAATCTGATAATAATGAGTCAAGATGTTTAATGCAACTTGTTCGAGGAATGGGTCTTAAGTTTTTAATTTTTTGAAATTGTTTTACAGAAGTATAGCCAATTACAAGTTGTATCCTTGGGTAATCCCATTTAAAGTGAACTATTAGATGATATAATTAGGTTCCATACTAAATACATCACTGACATTACATTAAAGAGGAATAGTAAGTTATGGTCTCTTGTAACAGAGGACCAAGTTCTTTGAACCCTTTTTCAGTCACTGGTTTGACCTGTGTGTGTCTGTGCGTGTGATCGTTCTACACGACCTTATGATCTTGTTTATGACTGCCTCTTGACAATTTTGAGATCTGGCTCATATTGGCAAAATTCCAAGTTGCCTTTTTAACTTCAGTTCTTTAAAGTTTTGGATCTATATTTATGTTGAAGAGAACAAATACATATCTTTCAACCAGCTGACCTAACCTACTTTCTGTATTTTAAATTTCAAAATATTGAACAAGTTTCAGTTTTCAATGTGGACCTCAAAATTTGGTTCTTTATTCGCAGGGGAGTTAACTAATTTCATCATGAGATATATCTCATATCTGTATTCTCCTTATGCAGATCCGAGGCAAAATCGAGACCTTCATAAAGGGAGTTTTCAATTTATTTCTGGGTAAAGTTTATATCTCTGTTTTCCATATCTTGCAAGAGCTGTTTTACATTTGTCATGAATTCTTCATTTCTCTTTCTGGGTCCCAGGTAGGTCGTAGCGGAACCAATCTAATAATAATCTTTAAGTGAGTGAAAAACCTGATCGATACGGTAGAGAGAGGGAAAACAATTCTTCCTGTGGGTGGGTGTGCAGTTTATTAAATATTTTATTTGGAATTCATTGGATCTGTGTTGGTATGCCAGATTTGGACTTCACTTTCTTGGAGATGAATCCTTTTACACTGGTTAATGGGGAGCCTTACCCTCTAGATATGCGAGGAGAATTGGATGATACTGCTGCATTTAAGAACTTCAAAAAGTAAATATTTCTTCATGTTATTTGAAGAGTTGTTGATTCAATAATAGTTGGTGTCAAATGACGAATCATTATGCATTTTAGAAGATAAAATGTGTAAGTTGCCAGAATGTGATGTATTGTTATCTGCTCTCCATACAGGTGGGGCAATATTGAATTCCCATTGCCTTTTGGTAGAGTCATGAGTCCTTCAGAGAGTGCAATACATGGCATGGATGAAAAGGTATAGCTTCTTTTGCATCAGATGCTTGGAAAATACTTTTGGAATCAGGTGTTTCGTTGTTATAGTTTTCTAGCTATTGTGCTTGGTTCCTTTGCCCATGTGCATCGACTCATGACTGGATACTGTGGAATTGTAAAAAACAAGTTGTCTATCAATGTGCCTTTTGCATGAATGCCTTGCAAATTTCCATCTTCCACAGAGGTTGTGTAGTATATTTATGTTTTATTGCATTTGATGCTTTTGTTTGCTCTTATGTTTTGGATGTTCTCTTTGGTCTGGACTCAATTAAGTCAGTCCAAGATAGTTGTCAGGAATGTTTCATTATCGCTTTTAAGAGCATTCAATATATATCTGAGAATAACCCAATGTTTTCTATTATAAATTTTAGAATACTAAACGAGAAGAGAGAAGCATTTCAAATTTTTGCCACTGTCCTTTTCATTTAATTTTGGTAAAATAGCAATGCTCATTGCAAAATTCAGAAGTTTCTTCAGTCATCCTGTCTGATACTGGGTATCTTCCAAATATTATCATCTTCTCAATTACATTTTAAGGCTGTTATCTGGTTTTCAAGTATTTTGATTATAAATTTTAAACTGAAAAAGGATTCATGTGCTCTCCATTTGCATGCACTGCTGCTCACAGACAAGTTCCTCTCTAAAATTTACTATTCTAAATCCAAAAGGACGCATTTGGACAATGGTTGCTGGAGGAGGTGCAAGTGTGATATATGCTGACACAGTGAGTATAAATTTTTATCTTGATGGTTTCTCTTGGTCTAGTATATAAAAAACTGTTTTGGTTACCTGTTTTGACTCATTAAAATCCAGTCTTTTGCATTGATCCAGATTCTTTTTTTGGCTTGGTTCAGGTTGGAGATTTGGGATTTGCAAATGAACTTGGAAACTATGCAGAGTATAGTGGAGCTCCAAATGAAGATGAGGTGTTACAATATGCAAGAGTTTTAATAGATGTAAGCATTATAAAATATTTCTCCTCTTTTGTCATTTTTCATAACTTTTCTTACATCGCATTTAAATTTTATTTTGCTTTAAAAAACGAATCTTCTGTCTCTTTGATATTATAATATCATGTTTGAAGCCATTAAAGCAGAAAAACATTAGTCCTTTTGGCATAAAGATGATGTACATTCTAGTTCTAACTGATTTGTTATGTTGTGTAGTGTGCTACTGCAAATCCTGATGGTCGTAAGAGAGCACTAGTGATAGGTGGAGGGATAGCAAACTTCACTGATGTTAGTGCTACCTTTAGTGGAATCATTCGAGCCTTGCGTGAAAAGGTTGGAAGGAATTCTAATCTTATAATAGGCACCATAAATTTTACAACTGAAGCTATATTGCAGCTTTAGGAGACATGATGTACTTCACTTGTGATCATTTTGTAATCAAGTCTTATAATTGGGTAGGTAGATGGCAATATTTTGTTGTTTGACATTTTTATCATTTCAGGAATCCAAACTCAAAGCATCACGGATGCAAGTATATGTGAGAAGAGGTGGTCCAAATTATCAGAATGGTCTTGCAAAGATGCGTGCCCTTGGTGAGGAGATTGGGGTCCCATTCCAGGTATGGAAATATGGTATTTGACTCAGATATTGTAATTCATTGAAACATATCTATGCTTGTTTTTTTTCTGAATGTGCTCTTGAATGATGGAAAATAAGATTGAAATACAGATTGCTTTGCTACTCAGTATCAGTTTTGAAATGTCATATCTGATTTTATGCCAACAAAATAATGAATTGGTGTACAAACACTACGTTATCTAATTTGCTCCTCTTCTTCCTCTTGGTATACATGATATGTTATTATCAACATCTTGTTCCAAAATGGATATCTTGACTCTCTATTGTGCATTCTATTCATCTAGTTTTCTTTGTATATACCCTCCATGCTGTATTGGCGTTTGACATGTCAAGTTGCACAGGCAATGGAATGCAAGATACAAATCCGAGTCTCCTTTCTACCTAGAAACTAGCATTTCCTCGAGTCATGGGTTGAAGTTCTGTATAATCGAGTGTCATGTTAAATCTATATGATTGCATATTAAGAACTCTATACTGATTGATGTTTGCTACACAGGTTTATGGACCGGAAGCTAGCATGACTGGCATCTGCAAGCAAGCTATACAAAATATAACAGCTGCTGCATAATTTCTCAAGGAAATTGCATCTTGTAGTTTGCTGGCTTGTTTGAGGATGGTTACGTTGTTTCTGTCTATTAGGCTGCTGGGATGTTGTCTCTGGAAAAACTGAGCACAACCTCCCGTGATTCTCTTAAGTATTTTGAAGTTGATTCTGTAGTCTGCTTATTTTCTCTCTTTTGCTACTATAGCAAAAGGGCAATGTTGCATTTTTATGATCATAAATATCATGTGGATCATGGTTAGATTTTCGAGGAATATTACTTGATAGCTTATATCAATTTCATTTAGAAAGTTGAGTACGAGGGAGGTTCTGTCGTAATAACCTTGGATTAATTGCTAAAGATGATTCCTTTTTCTTATGCAATTTGTGTTATTTTGCTAATTGAATGATATCAATGTGGATTTAATGGCTTGGCTGGTAAGACTATTAATAGTGTGTTACACACTTCTATGTTAAGAAATCAGTGAATTCGATTAAATAAATAATCTTGGTTGTTTTTCGAAGCTAATTTAAAATACCAACAATATAGCAAGACAGTAGTTGTAATTTCTTGCAGAATCCAAGCTAGGAATCAAAACAATGTATGATGTAATGGCGTGGTTGGATACAGATACCCACAGACTAAACAAAAGAAAGTGCCAAATACGGAAATTTGATGAAAAGAACCTGCGCAATCACACCCTGTTTTCATTCTGAAATTCTCACCCTGTTTTCATTCTGAAATTCTCGTGCAAATCAAAATATAAAGAGGGCAACAATGAAGGAAGATTTGGAATTCGGTAGGCTTTCTGACACCAAACTAGCTGAGTAAAAGAATAATATGTCCAAGTACAGGATTTTAATGGTAGTTCCTGATTTATTATAAAGTTCCCACACTCCCAGTTCAATTCAGGAGGATGGAAATTGCAACATGCATTCCTAATTTAAATTAAAATGATGCATATATATTTAAAAGTACTCACAAATACCTCATGCTTATGGGCAATCTAATTTGAATGCTTGGATGGAAATTCGAAAAGATGACTTAATGTCATGAATGCTTGGATGGAAATTCGAAAAGATGACTTAATGTCAAAACAAAAGAAAGAAAATGTTTKTTTTTTTTTTTTCCTTTATTTTTTTGGGAAGTGGCACCCCTTATTTTTTGGCCAGATTTGGGGACTTRTTTCCCCAACCCATTAACCGAATTTATTTGCATCTATCGGGAATTGGGTCAGAGTTAATGGCAACTGTATTACGGGCATGTTAACCTAAAGTTCATTCACACTTCAAAAATATATTTATTGCAAATAAAGACTGGAAAATGTTCGATTTAAGTGCTCTATTGTAATGTCAATTATACAATTTTATTTTACTAGAAATATAAAACACTCGTATTTTTATTAAAATAATTTATTTTATTGAAGTTCATAATTATTGATTCAGTAAAATATGTCAAAATTAATGACAATAAGTTGTTGGAAAGTGGTACATCATATTTATTTCAAATTTACAAAATTAATGATATTAAGTGGTGTTTAAATTTTTTAATTTAATAAAATGGTATAAAATTAATGATATTATGTGGTCTCGAAACTATGCTTAATATTAATTAAGTAAAATATTTCAAAATTTGTTGGGAAGTGGTAAATCATATTTATTTCAGATTTTAATTTATAAAATAATACAAAATTAATAATATTAAATAGTTGATATTAAGTGGTTTCTAAATTTTTTAATCTAATAAAATGGTATAAAATTAATGACATTATGTGGTTTAGAAACTATGTATAATATTAAAATTGCTTTTCTAGTCGACGAGATTGCTAGGGTTTGGAGCAACAACAAGCTAGGGTTTGGTAGTCGCGGCCATAACAGAGGACAACATGAGCACCAAAGGGGGGGTAAGGGTACCCCTCATACAAATAGGTAGTGGTGGACAAAGGGAAAGGGCTAAGAGGTGTAGTTTTCAAGGCACCAATGATAGGCACCTCGGGATCATACCCAGAAAAAAGTTAGGAAAGGAACTAGAGCAAAAGCGAGTGCATGGGAGAAGACGTCAGAGAAATTCAAAGTGAGGCGCAAGATACAGCAAAGCCCAACAGGACAGAAGGGCGCTACCTGTGCAAACCCAAAACAACAATGATACCCAAGGTGATACTAGAGGATCCACAAACACAACTCTACAGAGACCAGATGAAGACGCATGCGGTAATCTGTAAGTTCATGGGTTTGTGGCCCACAGAAAGAACGCTATGCAACTGGATTAAATATCACTGGAAGCCAAACGGAGAAGTGGAGCTTCACTTGGGCTCGAAAGGCTTCTTCACAACAGTGTTTGAGGGAGGTCCATATTTCCACGCCTCAACAGGACTGTATATGCAACCATGGAAGGAAAATTTCTCCCCAGAGAAAGAGACTTTCAAAAAGGTGTCGGTTTGGTTGAGATTTTATTCCTTACCCTTAGACTACTGGTTGCCCTCTACTTTCGAACCAATAGGAAACAAACTGGGGAAATATGTGAAAACCTCAGAAGCACCCTAAAAGGGAGATATGCATCTTACGCAAGAATTTGCATAGAGATGGATGTGTCCGGAGCACTCCCAGAAGCCATAAGTCTGCAATTCAGGGATGAGGAATGGATCCAAAACATAGATTACGAACATATCCCCTTTAGATGCAGAAGATGCCACGAACATGGCCACCTGATCAAAGAATGCCCTCTTAATAAAAAACAGGGAGCGGAAAACCCCAAACCACAACAGGATGAGGATGGGTTTATAAAACCGAACCCTAGAAGTAGAGTAAAACCCCAGCAAGAAATAACCCAGAGACCTGGAATAAAACGAAAGGAAGAGACAAAACCAATAAAGGGGCAAAAGATGAAAAGGATTCGGCAAAAGCTCAAGAAGTCAGAGAACAAGCAATAAACGAGCCCACCGATCGACCAAGTAACAAGAAGGTACAGGGGAGTTGTGCAACCCCGATGGATGGAGAAACCAGAGACGACAACACCCCCATGCAAGAAGCAAAGGGAGATGCAGAAATGACCCCAAGTGAAGTAGGCACAGAAGATCCTGATCTCAGAGAACTTGTGGAAAAGGAAGGGATAGATCTTCCGAACATACTGGAGCAATGGAAAAGATGGGGAGTAGACAATGTACCAACAGAGCAACTTGATCGCATTCAATACCTGTTTCTCATAAGCGAGAAAGCCAAAGCTAGAGGACTAAAGCGCACACACGGGGAGATAGGACACCTAGGAGTCAAAGCCGGCGAGAGACAACCACAACTCTCACCCAAGCAGACGAGGAGGGAAAAAGACAGGAAATCAAATAGCGTAGCCCTATAAGAGCTTGGAGCGCCACTGATAAACTCGGGTAAGATCAAGAAACTCTTCCCCAACATGTTTAAATGAAGGTTATAACTTGGAATATAAGAGGCCTAAACAACTCGAGAAAGCAAAGAATCCTTAGAAATAGACTAAAGCAGGAACAACCAGATCTTTGTTTCATTCAAGAGACAAAATGCACTACAGATAGAATGGAGACAATCAACAAACAACAATGGCGCAAGTACAAGATGGTGGCTATCGGAGGCCACCAAATGGTAGGAGGTATTCTCACCTTGTGGAACCCACAAGTACTGAGCCTAATAGCAACCGAAGCGACTAGGCACACCCTTACCATTCACATGCAAATCATTGGAAACACAAAGGTGATTCTATGCACTAATGTGTATGGGCCCCAGGTGTCAAAGGAAAAGAGAGGAATGATACGAGACCTAAAAGACCTTAAAACCCAATCCAACAACCTCCAATGGATCCTGGCAGGGGACTTCAACATCATCACCTCACTTGCAGAGAAAAAAGGAGGTACAAGAAGATTGGATAGGGATGCAGAAGAATTCTCAAAGTTTATAGACACAACGGAGATGGTAGACCTCAAAACTAATAATGGCCAGCTCACCTGGAACAATAAACGGATGAACCAATATTAGGTAGCAAGAAGACTCGACAGATTCCTAGTATCAGAGTCAATCATTATGCAGGGGCTAACCTTATATTGCAACATCCTTCCCTGGGGGGGATTTGATCTGATCACTGGCCAATGCAATTGGAAGCAGGCTTCCAAACCACACCAAAGAACAGACCCTTCAGATTTGAGAAATTCTAGATTGAACACCCGACATTCAAGGAAAGAATCAAACAGTGGTGGCGGGAGGAGCAACCAGAGCAAGGGACAAGGATGTTCAAACTCTATAAGAAACTAAATTACATCAAATATAAGCTGAAGGAGTGGAACAAGGACACTTTTGAGAATATAAACCAAGAGAAAAACAACATAGAAGAAAAAATAAAAAAACTCCAGGAAACTTGCATTTCAGAGGGCTATACGGAGGATTGGAAAAAGGAAGAGATTCAAATGACCCAAGAATGGGAAGTTCGATGCCAGCAGGAAGAAACACTTTGGCGACAAAAGTCCTGTATCAGATGGCTAAGGGAAGGAGAGTGGAACACCAAGTTTTTTCATAGAACAACCATGGCCAGAAGATCCCATAACAAAATCCTGAAGATTAAGGACCATGATGGAATAGAGCGAGAGTCACATAAGGAGAGCGAAACTACTCTGGTAAACCACTTCCACAGGATAGCCCAGGAACCCAACCAAGACAAAATGGAGGCCATACAAAGGATAATCCAGCATATCCCCCGCCTGGTCACTGTGGAACAAAATAACAACCTAAACAAACTCATTGTTGAGGAGGAAATTGACCAAGTACTCCAGGAAATGCCCAATGGGAAAGCCCCAGGTCTAGATGGCTTCATAGTGGAGTTCTTCAAAGCTTGCTGGAAAATTGTCAAACACGACGTTTATAGGGTAATGGAAGACTCTAGAAGGTCAACCTTCATTCTAGAAGAGCTAAATGCTACAATGATTACACTAATCCCCAAAGAAAATGAAGCCAAAACCCCTGATCGTTACAGATCTATAGTGTTGTGCAATGTGGTTTATAAGATAATCTCCAAAGTTATAGCAAATAGATTGAAACCCCTCCTACCCACACTGGTCTCACAAGAACAGACAAACTTCATGAAAGGAAGACAAATAATGGACAATATAATTCATGCCCACGAGCTTATCCAAACCCCGAAGCTTCAGAAGAGAGGGGGAATGATAATACAACCGGACCTAGCAAAAACTTATGACAAAATTAGCTGGCACTATATGGTCAAGACTTTGGAAGCCTTTGGTTTCACCCAGCACTGGATCAGCTGGATAGTCAACCTAGTATACACAACAAGCTACTCGCTACTAATAAATGGAGCCCCTGCCAAACCTTTCTAGCCCACGAGAGGCATCAGACAAGGAGACCCGCTGTCCCCCTTCCTGTTCATTCTGATGATGTAAGGTCTCAGTCGAAGCATAAAAAACGCAACTGCAATAGGTGAAATAAAAAATATCAAACCTTTTGAAAATTGCCCTACTTCCACACACCAACATTTCGTGGATGACACCTTACTTCATGGCATACCCACGATCAAGGAAGCAAAATCCTACAAACGAATCCTAGAAGAGTTTGGGGAAGCCTCAAGTGCAGAGATCAACCATTCCAAATCTATGATCTTATTCTTCAATACCAACCTCGCAATCCAAAGAAATTTGGCCAACATTTTGGGCTTTGAACGCAAAGCACTCCCAACTAAGTATTTGGGCATTCCCTTGATAGACAAAGCTTACAAAATGTCAACATGGGAAGGAATAATCAACAAGTTACAAGAGCGGGTGAAAAATTGGACATACAAATCCCTCAACCTAGCCGAAAGACTTATTTTGACCAAGTCTGTTTTGCAAGCAATTCCAACCTTTATGATGTCCATTTTCCCAACCCCCAAGGGGATACTACAAAAAATAAGAACCATCCAAAGGGACTTCCTATGGCGAGGAGCGGAAACAAAGAAAAAATGGGTCCTGGTGGCTTGGGAAAGGTCTGTAAACCAAAAAGCAAAGGAGGACTAGGGCTACAAGACCCGCAAGTGACCAATGACGCCTACGGGGTGAAACTCTGGTGGCGTTGGGTCAAAGAAACTACTACACCATGGGAAAACTTGTGGAAGGCAAAGTATGCCCCGGACATATGCGACCAGGACAGAATCTGCTTCAGAGGCACCAGGGAAGGTTCAACCATCTTGAACCTAGCCTAGCGCAACAAAGCTTGGATTCAGAAACAGGTTTTGGGAAGTAAGGAATGGTAGAACAACCAGATTTTGAAAGGACGCCTGACAACAAGAACCTAAAATGGAGAACCCGGACAGGGAGGAACTCCAACAAGAGCTGATCGTGCAAGGTAAAACCAAAGTCTACCATTACTGGAAATAAGAAACATATTACAACAAATGGAGAATCTGGGACACTCTCACTCCACATAATAGAGACCAAACCACAACAACAATAAAAGAAGTGGAGGAGGAATTGGGGAGACGAAAAATAACAGTCACAGAAGGAAATGACCAGCTGAAATGGGGACAAAAAGACGATGGGGAATTCAATCTAAAAGAAGTCTGACACTATATCGCAGACCAAAATCAAGAAGACCCGATGCAACAATGGGATAAGCTTTGGAACAACCCCCATTGGCCAAAAATAATTTTTTTCCAATGGTTAATACTCCACAACCGAATTCTAACTTGGGAAAACCTAAGGAAAAGGGGATTCATAGGTCCTTCCAGAT
The DNA here is from genome assembly GCA_009831015.1 of Picea engelmannii. Classification (NCBI taxonomy): domain Eukaryota; kingdom Viridiplantae; phylum Streptophyta; class Pinopsida; order Pinales; family Pinaceae; genus Picea; species Picea engelmannii. The sequence goes on from ML798995.1 coordinate 29,550, forward strand.
GTCACCTCTGTCAAGCCAAGGAAGAAACAATGAACCATCTCCTTGATGAATGCACCTACACAACAAAAATATGGTACTGGGCGGAAGGTATCTTCCGATAGTCCAATAGGATCTGAGGTAACATCTCCACAACTATCAACATCTAGAAAGAGAACTATAGCGAAAACGAAGAGGTGAATCTCTGTTGGACCCTCATCCTAGGAATGATCATATGAGCAATATGGAAGGAAAGGAACTAGTGCATCTTCAGGAACCAAAGCTGGCTGGAAGGGAAGATCAAGGAAACAATAATCTCCATGACAAGAGAAACGGTACAGAGTTGCAACTGCCAGATAGGAAGAGCGCAACTCACGGACCAGGACTCTCGAATCCTAGAAGCCTTCCACCTGAAAGATAGATGCAACCCCAATCAGGTAAGACGGCCACCGCAACTCCAACTAGGTGAGTGCAACTGGAAACCACCACCAGTAGGCTCCCTCAAGCTAAATTTCAACGGGGCGTCGAAAGGTAACCCAGGACGGACAGGAATGGGAGGAGTAATCAAGGACAGTAAAGGAAATATCACCCGGCTGTACGCTTGGAGTCTAGGAAACTCAACCAACAACGCCGCAGAAATTGGAGCCCTGGAGACCTGCCTCGAGATTTTAAGCCGGGAAGGGATGACAAACACCATAGTGGAAGGAGATTCCACGCTGGTTATCAACACAGTAAGGAGACTCCAAAATGGTACCAGAGTGGGCAAAATTCAGAGGCACTGGTGCTTGGCACATTCCCTGCAAAAAATTCAGGAGCACTTGCAGATGGGGATCACAGTGGATTTGCGCTGGGTACGGAGGTCAACAAATGGACTGGCAGACAAAATTGCTAACGAGGGGGTCGACAAGGAAGGACCAAAACTGGACACTATTTGGAGTAACATCCCTCAGTTCCGAACAAACTGCATCCAACTAGCGGCAAAAGATTGTGACAACAACCGAAGTACGGATGACCACATCGAGGATGGAGGCGCAGGAATAACTGAAGGGCACGTAGGATCCAGGCAGAATCCGATAGCCCACCACTCAAACACGAGTTATAATGCAGATCTAGGTCACACAACAAGAGGAGGTACGACACCACGATCCTGTCAATAGGAAGAAGTACAGGGGTTGTCCGTGGGAAAACAAAAAAGATAATCAGCAGGCAGAAAAGGACGAAGAACAAAAGGGTTTTCCATGGCCAAGTATGGGTACACCTCACCCAAGTACATATACGGGGAGTGGTAATGATTTTCGTACAACATCCAGAGCAAAGGATTGGCGCAAGGATTACGACAGAGCTACCAAGAACACACACTCCGAAACAGTGAAAAAAGACCAGAAGGTACACCTTTATGAGTGACCCATGATTGCCAGGATGAGCCTGCAGCCAGAGAGATCCCATAAAAGAAGAAACACCAGGAATAGCCACAGACCCGAGAGAAGCAATTACAGAGGCCATCTTACATACAAGGAAGGGGTGAATAGGAACAATAGAAGAACCCAAAGCAAAAACCACCACAAACAAGATGAGATGGTACGAATGAAGAAAACCCATAGTAAGAGAGCCCTCCAGGAGAAAGAACCTTCGCCAAGCGCCCGGAGGATTACAAGGATGGAGCAAGCGGCCAGAGAAGCCAAGGGTACCTTTCTCACGTAGGTCGATCCAAAGGGAAAAACGATCATCAACAGGTGGGAGAGAGAAATCAACACCACACGCAAGGGCAAAGCCTGGACGGAACTCATTCAGGAAGCGGACGGGATAAGAGACCCAAGGGTCACATAGCCCAGAACAACCCTCTACCACAAAACGGTGGAGGCCTGGCGAACAAAAATGTTGATAGGCAAGATGAGCGCTGATCGGAAAGAGACCAACAAGGAGGCAATCAGGGACCATAAGAAGGTGCTCACATAAATTTTGAGTCGCCTCAGCAACCTGGAGGCCAGTGCAAAAAGACTAGCTGAGGACTAGAGGAGCCAGAAGGAAAAAATGGAACGAATGGCAAGCCAATTCCACCTTTACCTACGCTATGTACACCACATGGACATCACTCTAGCAGACCGGAGCAGAACACCAACTTGTATCAGAAAGATGCACACGGTGGAGTAGAGAAAGGAGAACGAGGCTAGAAATGATGGAGATGAAAGGCATCTCATCATCCTGGACTAGCGCAGGATCAACCCCTGGTCAAGTTGTATTCAGTGTAGGAGCTACCCCTTTTTTATGGTTATGTCTTTTTGTATATGTTATGGTTCAGTTTATCAAACTGGTCTTCAGAGGACTGGGTCGGTTTCCCATGGTGGCAGCCCAGCCCTCCCCTGCTATCTTAGACAACGCAACTCTGGGATCCCTAATCTAATTTTGGCAGATAAAAAAACTCCCCTTTTCTTTTTTGTATCACAACTTCTCTCAGTAATACATGAATTCACACTCACTTACAAAAAAAAAAAACTATATATAATATTAATTAAGTAAAATATTTCAAAATTTGTCACAATAACTATTCTTTATAATTCTATTCTTTATCATTCTAGTAAAATTTAATGATATTTGAACCTGCTTTATTTTCTTGTTACCTTCTATGTACTCAAAAACCATTATCAATGCCATATGGGTCAACAAAATTCAAAGGAGTGCAAAACATGAAAAGTAACATGATGCTTTTAATAAAAAAAATTAAAAAACATAATGAATTACATGTATTTTTGGTAAAAAAAATAAAATATGACTTGAAAATAAAATAAAATAAAAAATAAGATAATAGGTTCTCCTTTTTGGTGACTTGACTTGTTATGATCTTTGGGATTTGGAGGCCTAACTTAAAATTACAACTAATTTGGGATTTGAAACAAAATATTTATATACTTGAAATATGAATATAAAGGATATTCTTAAATTTGTGAACATAAATGATACACTTAAATTTTCAATCTGATTAATTTTAAATTTTAAATCTCATTTATCTGATATTTTATTGGCCAAAAACTTTGAAGTCTTATTGCTGCCTTCACTTCCCTCAATGTTATTGTAATAAATATTTCTTGTTTTTTTGTGTATATTGTCAAAAGTTGGGGGCCCATCTTGCAGAATTAGTACTAATTTTTTTTTTGACTCCTATCTTATGACTATCAAACTTGGCCGCATGCCAATGTCATGCGTACTTGTTGGAAAAGATATCCATATTTTTCTGAATAGTTTATACCTTTGGTGAAAATAGTTTACATGGGCTCCATTCAAACTTAATCATCCCAATGCCTCCATCGCATCGTTTAAATTTGATCCCAGCTTTTCTTAGTTCTATTGCACGATGGATGCATCTGACATTATTCACTGTCCTGCCCGTACTGTACCATTTGATGGGGCTGCAACATTCACTTATGCATTTAACGAGGTTACTCCACGCACTGCTGCATTTAATGGGGTCGACTGCATCTGAAGGCTCAACACGACCGTACAAGGGTGACACAGTTTTTTCTGGACCGCCTAAGGCATGCTTAAACAACGACAACAGTTTAACATCGTTGCTAACTGAGGTGGATGACATGTCCAACAACTTTAAATTGATGAGGTGGATGACATGTACAGATTTTTCATATTACTTATTTTATTATTTACCTCGGCAAGTATTGCGTATGCTACGCAGACTTGTTATATTTAGAGTATCTTTGTAATTTATATTCAAAGTACTTTTATAATTTTTATATTTATATTCAGAGTAACTTTATATTTATAATCTTTTTAGAGCATCATAATATTTATAAATTTTAATGGTTAATAATTGGTTGATTTTTATTATTATATTTAGAGCATAGTTAATATTTACAATCTTTTTAAGATTATATTGTTGATAGTTCGCTAGAGAAGAAGAAGAACTACTAGTTAGTAGGGAAGATCAATAATTTTAGTAGATACGAATTATGAGAAGCAACAGATAGTGTCTTAGATCTCATAGTAGCATTTCAGTAGGGACTACCACCGTTGCCAGTAATTGTGATTGAATCTATAGAATCAACCACGATTTTTCAACTACCCTAGATTTTGCCAAATGTTTTTTTTACAACATTTGGGGTTTTTTGCTGCAGTGTTTGAGGTTTTCTACCAGAGAAAAGATGTTGTTGGTGAAAATAAAAAAGATAGTCATAAGTTAAAACATTTTCATTCACGTGATTTGTACATGAAACATATCATAAAAACTAGTTTAATCTCAAATTTCAGCATATAATTCACCTTATTGAAGCCGAACCTACATGTAATTGTTGTATTGATTCACCTTCATTCTCCTAAAATAATAAGCAAGAAGGGAAACACTTTATTTGAGTCCAAGGTGTTAGCATATGAATTTGCCACCTGCTTCATAGGAATCAAGCAGTGATTGAGATTTACCCTCGGGAGAATTATGGTGTAAATCATGTGGCATTATGCCCATGATTTCCATAGGAAGAATGAAAACATTGAGGTCTGAACAACTCAAGCACCCTCAAAATCCAATCAAAGGGTGTGTTTTGGACCCATTGGTGAAAAAATGAAAGAACATAGGCTAAAAACCCACTGCCGCTCCACATCACCCCGCCTCGGTGCATTTTTCTCTTGCCACATCATCACATAGACATTCTATAGCGCTATGGCGCTACATAATTGTCTATAGCACATATGTTATCAGCCTGCCACCTGCAACACTCATATTGGTCACAGAAAAAGATCTGCAGAGCCTTGAGGCATCGGGATTGACTCGAAGAAGTTGTGGGCACCGCCTAGAACATTCATGGGTGTCAGGACTCATCCTGATCCCGATGAAGGTAGTTATTGAAGATGGGGGCGACAGTTGAGACCTCGTCTCACCCCATAAATGGAAAACATGTAGAGAGCGCTCGTGAAGGCAGACTGTCCATCCGAAGCTTCCTCATGGACATATTTTCCTGTAAAGTACCTGGCTCGCATATGACATGAGGAGGCCTGCATAATCTGACAAAGCAGACGCCGACTGGAAACTTTGAATGCAGGGGTCCGATCACACTCCTGGTGGTTGCAGCATTGCTAGGTATTTATAGAGAGTTTTGATATTTTGTTATGGTCGAATGGTTGAGTTAGGCTCCCTGCTATTGTAATATTTTGATTAAGAACAACTGGTTCTCTGGTTATGTATTTGTTTTTGAGACATCTTGGTTAATCTAAGTCAACTTTCTTACTCCATCGTATTTGCCTTTGATACTAAGAGAGTTCATGTTTGATTGATTCACATGGATTGTTGTAACTGTATTATGATAGATGTTTGATTATAGTACTATTATGATTTCTTTCAGCTTCCTTGAAATTTGAATCCAAGAGGACCTTGTGTTTAAGTTTTTCCTCCTTAGGTTGCTAGAAAATCTGATGTTCATAGCGGACCTCTACACCTTTCTCACTAAATCTTCCTCCTATTCACCCTTACTCCAACTTACTGACTGAAGTTAATCAAGACCTCACCTACATGTGCATACCAATCCAGTTTTCTGAGTTAAAATGATATCATCTTGAGTCTGCACCCATTTGACCTCTTTAAAACCAACCTGTGACATAAAACTTTGATGGGTACTAGGCTTAACTCTAATGCAATCTGGAGGTGACTTCTAGTGATAACACAAAGTACATCTACTTTTCAAAAGCCAATCTGCAACAAAACAACCTCTCCCTGTAAAAGAAATAGGGATCACCTCTAAGAAAACATTAAATTTTTATGGTCGAACAACCTTTTCCTTTAAAAACATGGACTGTCTCTGAGAAAACAAAGAGCCTTCTAGTATAGTCCTAGTTTGAGGCTTGAAAGAACCTAACAATAATAAACAAATGAACAACATTCGAAGAAAAAATAGAATTCGAAGGATGAGAAATTCATATGAATGAATGTCGAAAAAACATTCAATCTATTTTAGTATGTGTGGCTACTTGAATAACCGCTCATTTTTATATAATGACATGCCAAATGAGATCATCTATTCTTCATCTTCAGTGCGTGTGGCTACTTGAATAACCGCTCCTATTTCTATAATAACATGCCAAATGAGATAATCTATTCTTTATCAATTTTATCGATTTACCGTTATTAAAACGACTCTTTCTTGACCCAAAGCAAAGGTATCCTCTCACTCCACTACAATTTACCAACCCGCATCAAACACAAAGGCCATCATTGCAATGCCCAACCTCAAACTTGAAAACATTACTCATGGCGCATTGAGGTCGATGCCCTTTGTGGTGCCACTATTCCCATCTGTTGTTGAACTAACAGTGCAAATAAGATGATTAAGACGAATTCCATCCCACTAGGGAGCACAGTGAGCGACTATACTATTGGAAATCTGTCTCACAGAGCCAATGTTGGTTCATACCTTCACTATTGGATATCTTTCTTACAGAGCCAATGTAGGTTCATACCTTTTGCCTCCACTCATTCACTCTAGTCGCTTTTGTTCAACAATATAAACGATGTAGATATTTAATAAAAAATGAATTTGTTTTCTTTTTATGTCGAATGCGTATACATATTGAAAAGAGCTAGATATAATGATCTTTTAATCACATACATACTTTTCATGGACATGATTTAGTATGCCTAGAATATTCTTAGTGGTCACCAAAACTTAAAGGCCAAGATTTTATGGGTTAACTTTCTTGCAATTTTAAAACATAAATGTTAGTCATTATTGGAGGTCATTAGTGTGATTAGCATAATAATACTGATAATTTACAAATATATGCTAATGCCAATAACAATACTTATTGTGCCTGGATTTTTAACTATGGGTAGGGTTTTTACTACATCTAGTTCAATGGCCAGGCAATTCCATTACAATGACTATGATGTGTCAATTTTCGATTATTTACTACATGTGAGGTTTTTAAGTTCCAGTGAATTCTTTTATTGCATTTGATTCTTTATAGTCACTCTGCATTTCTCCAATATGATAGTGGGGGCATTTTTCTTGCATTGGTGAGGTAATTTTCATAAATTTCCGTATGTTCCCGCTCCCAAGGTGTTTCACATCCCAAAGTGGTTTTCTACATGGTTGTAGTGTTTGTCAAATCGTTCATGAACTCCATCTTAAACCAGACACTGCATTCTTGCATTTGCGAGGTATATTTTGTATGTTCCCACTCTCGAGACGTTTCAGATCCCACGACCGTCGTGTCTGTCAAATGGGTCATGAACTCCATCTTAAACTAGACACTGTAGAATAGCGTGGATGGAGACAAGGATCCATTCCTCAGGGATCTATCACATCGGTTGCTTGCCCGGTAAACCTGTGTGGAGAGTATGTATTATGCTTTGATAATGGTGGATTCTTATATTATGATATACTTCCTTTATACTTTGGATTCTCATAAAAGTTTGGAGAAAAATAATTATAAAATTTCAGACCCCACCCAGTTTCAAGTCTCACTGATTTTAAATCAATGTTTAATGCCCAAACCCAATTTTATGACAGCCAAATAAACTCAACATATAAACAACTTTTCAGAACTAAAACATGAGGATTATTGTAATGATCCCAAGCCATTATGCAAGGATCATCACTATTTTGGTGCCTTTTTAAAACTTTTTCTAAGTGAGGTATTTCGTCAAACACTTTGCTGATCTACCCTTTAGATGTGTTATATGTGTGTATGCA
>ML798995.1:43880-81659 GCA_009831015.1 Picea engelmannii
TGGCTGGAACATGAGCTTGTACATCTTCTCATGTCGAGTCCCAATCACTTTGGCCGAAGTGATACTGGACCCCTTGGGGAATAGGAGCACCTTTCCATCATGAAACAACACCTCATAACCCCTCTCCTCAATAGCAGAAACTGAAACCAAGTTCTTCTTCAAGCCAGGAACATATAAGACCTCTCTCAACAATATGGGAGGTAGAGACTCCCTCTGAAATGATACTGTCCCACTACCAACTGCCTTGACTACCCGGTCATCTCCAAGCACTACCTCAAGATCACTAATCTGAGTAAGATCTGTCAATTGCTCACAAGCACCTGTCATATGTCGGGAGGCAACATTGTCAACATACCACACACTAGAATGAGTGGTCTTAGTGGAAAGACATACTACTGAGGAAAACTCCTTATCAAACTTGGTGGAGAACTCCTCCACCGCTGCTGATGCTGATGTCTGCTTCTTCTTCTTGTTCAAACATTGTCCTGCATAGTCCCCAAACTTGTGACATGCAAAGCACTTGACTTTGCTCATGTCCTTCTTGCCTTCACCCTTTGGTTTGTTTCCTCCCTTAGGACCCTTTTTGAATTTCTTTTTGCTGTTGGTAGCAAGAGCCACATTCTCCTCATCATGACTCGTGGATGAACTACCATGCACATAGCCTCTCCGGGTCTCCTCCTGAACAAAATCATCCCAGAGACGTTCCCACTTCGGAAGGTTCTCCCTAGCCACAATGCCTTCAACAAAAACAACCCATTGTTTGGAAACTTCATTCAATGTTGTCCTCACAAGTTCACTGTCAGCAATGGACTCCCCCATAGCTCCAAGTTCATTTCTCACCTGTGTCAACCTTGTAAGATATGTGATAGCATTTTCTGCCTTGGTCATTTTAATGCTCTTCAGTTTTTCTCTCAAAACCATCTTTCGGTTTTCATTTGTACTCTGGTACAACTTCGTCAAGGACTCCCAAATCTCATAGGCATTTACCTTCCCTATCACATGAGGAATCAAAGTAAGGTAAATGCCTATGAGATGTCCACAAAGCAACTTACACCACCAGCATACACCACAAAGCATAAATTATCCTCAATTTATGTGCAGCAAAACCACTGTACGGACTGTCAAAATCCGTACTGTACGGCCTACAACAACTGACTGTACCTCTCCTAGATTTTTGTGCCAATACTAAGCTATATGATTTGCTGGAAATCCGTACTATACAACCTGTGTGAGTGTTGTACCTTTCCTCCTTGATTTGCGTGCCAATGCTTGCCTTGGAATGCGTGCCCTTAGCAACAAACTTGTTCCTCCTCTAGTCTGCTCGATTTCTCCTTTCTCAGATCTCTCTTAAAATGTTTCAACAACCCAAGAATGGGCGGGCCCTCCTACCCTAATCGATCTCATGAGGGAAGGTGAAGAGTTTCTCAATCCAACGGTGGAGATTGGATGAGATCAACGGTGGAGATAAAGTCACTTAAATTACCCACTTTCCCCAAGTTGAAAAAGTCACCTTTTAATTTGTCTCTCACAAATTAAATGACTAAGGTCCACATTATGCACCTTCTTACCCCTTAGATGCCTAGATGATGAGAAACACTTGCCTAAATACTTTTTAATTATTTTAACAATAACCCTTGTAATTTTTTTATACAAAGATTTTGAAATATATATTTTTTAATGAATGTCTATTGCTTAGTGTGATGTGGGTAGATTGAGATTGTTGCATGGTTGATCGAAGTTTTAGGTTTTAAAGGAAAAGGGATCTTTGCATCAATTGCATGGGATAAAGGATCAAAGACAACTGCACATGGATCCAAAATAGCTTTGCATCGATTGTTTGGAAGTTTTCTACCGGATTAGAAAGTGGCTGGTAATTTAATAATCACGAATTTATCTTAATGTCGATCCATTTATTTCTTAATTTTTATACAAACACTAAATCTAAAAATCCAAGTCTAATATGTTGTAGAGGTATTAAAAATCCAAGTCTAATGTGTTGCAGAGGTATAGTCGCTTCAGATTGACAAACCCATTTAAACTGGGACTTGATATGCAACACCAAATTGAAAAGCTATGTTGAGAAACCCTTTTTAACCAGGGTTTCATTTGTAGATTGTATATTAAAATTTTTCTTATATGATAGGTGACCCAATTTTATGCCCATCACTTAATTTCATAATGTTACATGCATCTTTTGAATTTCAAAGATGCACAACAAACTATGAGCCTGAGAATGTTTATGTTTAATTCACTCCATTCATTATATAAATTGGTTGTATTTTTGTGTTATAAAAGACGCTAATTTATTATACCTACGGATAGACATGGTATATAGCTTTGAGTTAGGCTTGACTTTCTATTAGTTCATGGTTGACCAAAAGATATACACCTCTTTATCTAAAGTTTTGAAAAATAATGATTTATTTTAAATTTCAAATCTCATTTATCTGAGATCTTATTGGCCAAAGACTTTGAAGTCTTATTGCTGCCTTCACTCCCCCCAATATTATTATAATAAATATTTCTGTCATCTAATCATTTCATGCCTACTCCTTCTCTCCCTATCTCCTTAAACAATAATTTCATTATTATATTCGGAGGTATATGCTACCTAGTAACCTTGTTAAAAATGTTATCGACATATGTGAAGAAATATCTTTTAAATTTCCTAACCATTTAAAAATAAAAAAACTATCAGTTATATTAAAGTATATTTGATTTACATATATATATTGTGTTTTATCTGTCTTCACTTATTAGCAAAGGCTACTAGTATTTTGAATTTTTTTTTTCCATGATAGACCATTTTTGGAATTGTTTTTTTTTCTCATGCATGGTTATTTTTAGGTTTTAAGAATTTTGTATTTTTTTCACGATAGACTATTTTTGGAATTGTTTTTTCTCATGCATGGTTATTTTTAGGTTTTAAGAATTTTGTATTTTTTTTCACGATAGACTATTTTTGGAATTGTTTTTTCTCATGCATGGTTATTTTTAGGTTTTAAGAATTTTGTAAATTTTTTTATTGTGCAAATGTAAGAGTAGCTCTGGTTTTAAGAATTTTGTAAATTTTTTTGTTGTGCAAATGTAAGAGTAGCTCTCAGATGAAATGTCAAGTAAACATCAAATAAAAATTATTTAAAATAACATCATTTTAAGTTATTTTTAAGGAAAATCACATGATTGTCTGAAGAGGGCATCGACGATGATAGGCTGTGGGCAGCTTATAATCTGTACATATGGGCGCCACTGGCAGCGGAGATGAAGGACGGTGCCACGGCGAACGGGAGGAAACGGAAGAACGGGGGACGGCAAACTCTCGGAGACGAGAGATGACAAAGATGGGCTCCGATTGCCGGTGATGTGAAGGTTCCGCCCGCCGGGAAGGCCAAAAAGTCGAATGAATAGACTACCCCTAATTTCAGTCGTCTTATACCACACCACGTAGACAGGTGGAAGGTCAGGAAAGGACCGCTGAAAGGCCCTTACCAGTTTCCTATTAGGCTTAGGACACTTTTTCCTCTTTTAAGGCCAGGGAGAGCAAGGCAGTGCAGCAATTTTATGGGCGGATCAACCAGCAAGAATCCACAGATAATAGAAATGGCGATGGGTAAAGCGAAGGAGATCGTTTCCTCTAATTCTGTCGTGGTTTTCAGGTTTCCTCCAATTCCGCTTTTCTTTGTAGTTAATTGTGCATTAACTTAATGGCGTTCTGGCAGGGATTGTGATATGTATTCTTTTTTTGGTTCTTGCTGCAGCAAGACATACTGCCCCTATTGTACACAGGTCAAACAGCTGTTAAGTAGCTTGGGTGCCAAGACGAAGGTGGTAGAGCTGGATACTGAAAGTGAGTAGTCCTGCACACTAACTCTTTGCCATGGGATGCATACTTTTTATTTACTCCCTCTGAAATTTGTGGGTTAAATCGATCCGGTTATCTTTGGGGAAATTAATTGATTATTTCCCGGAAATTTTGCTCGGCTTCTTTTGTTGGGTTGTTTTATACTATATTGGACTTTATAGGTTTTGGTGGCACATTTTAATTTTTGGGAGTAAAATAGTCACAGATTCAATTTCCATGGAGTCATAAAAGTATTCAGTATGGATCGTTTTTCCAGGACTCATGTTTCCATGTCAAATGATCTTAGAAAACTCAGTTCTTCTCAATAAGGTTGCTAGACAGAAATTGTCATTTTTTTTGAACTTTGCAGTTCCAATGGATCTTTGTGACTAGCCCAAAACAATACAGGTTGATCACATAGGTAATTAAATGAGGAATTGTCAGTCAGATTTCATACCCCAAAAGCCTCATTTTGGCACACCATTAAACTTCTTACGATAACAGTTACGCATATATGTATGCTTGTCTCTCTTTTTGTTGCACCTTTTGAAACATGAATCTTATTTTTATTATTAAACGGCAAGGTACATGGACGGATATAGGAGTATATCAATAAAATTGGGCTGCAGTCACGGCACTGAGTCATGGGAAAGCTGATGCTAGATCTTGAAACTTATGAATTGGACTGCTACATTCTTCCCCTTGTAAAAATCCCTAGTCCATGCTAGGAAAAACATGGATTCACAATCAAGCATTATCCCTTTTCAAAACCACAGGGTATCATGCAAAGGAGCACCATAGGCTGACTGAAAAAGTGATAGCTAAGGCTAAGTCACCAGAACAAGAAACAGGGGAGTGAAACACACCCTCAAAAAGAGAATCTACAAGCAAAAGCATATCCCCACCAAACCATCACCAAGGTTTACTAGGCAAAACACAATCCCCATGGCCATGTATATTTGAGAAACAGAAAACTTGAACTGACGTCCTTACCTATTGCAACACCAAACAGCGAAGCGAACACCCTTCACTGTGTTGTCTTCTTTCATCTACAAATCCTCAACCCTTTTTCGTGCAGTTTTTTACTGGCAGTGACAATAGACCTTACAACTCAACCTTCAACGCACCATGAGCCCATTACAAAGGGTTGACCTCACTTGATACGACCTCTCCTTTTATGGTGGTGTTGGAAGCCACTTAGAGTGGCCTGCTAGTGAAACAATCTGTCCTCCCATGCCATGATTTGAACAGATGCCAATCATCTGTCGCCACCTTTATCCATCCTTTTCAAATGGAAATTGTAGTTACCATATGCCCTTCCTTGCAAAAGCATTTCACTTAAGTCACACATTGGCAGTTGATTTTGGTGATTTGAGTGCAGAGATGGACGACTGTGCATGGACCACCTCAGTGCACCTACATCTAGAGGTCGAGGGCACCTAGATCCAGAGCTTGCATGCCAAGTTTGAGCCAACAATGGCCCAAGATTATTGTTGAAGGCCTACCACATTTGTGTAAATATTTGCACTGACTCTCTTAGGTGTTCTCTTTCAATAATCACCTAGAGAACATGATTTTTATGGAAAGCCAACTGTTTCTGTAACAGAGTCTTGGCACATTATGTATAAATATTTGTACATACATCAGATTTCCTCTTTCAATAGTCAACTTCTCTCTTAGATTTCCTCTTCCAGTAGTCACCTAGGGAACGTGATTTTTCCTTGCAACTCAGGCATACATAATTTCTCAATCTCTTCATCCTTGCTGGTTGTACATCATTACATTTCCTCTTCCAGTAGTCACCTAGTGAACATGATTTTGCCTTGCAACTCAGGCATACATGATTTCTCAATCTCTTCATCCTTGCTGGTTGTACATTATTAATGGAAGAGCTTCAATGCTATATCTGTTGTTTAATATATTTTGAGATCAGGGGGACATTTCATTGTCTTTACAAAGAGTTAGGAGGATCCCTCACTACTTTCTTTTGATACCCGGGTTAGACGTTTTTAGCTCTTTTCCTAAGGGAGTTACCAGGTTGCAGGAGTTAGAGGATATAGGGACCAAGACAAACTCTGTTAGGCCGATCTCTTCCTTATTCACCCCGATCTCTATAGTAGATGACTGTAAGTGACATGCAGAGTCCCATGGGCCATGAAACATCAGCGCTTGGACTGGTGAGACCCCACACTTCTTCTACAGTTGCAGCTAGCAAACTGGTTCCCTCCAAGGTCTTGAGGGGGCTCACAGCAAAGTTTTGTTGTCCACCCCTCCACTGTCTCGAGTACTCAGAGCTGAATCACCAGATTCTTCTTGGTGGCCCCAAGTGTTAGGAGAGTTGTGGCAGATTGTTGTTTTCCGCCTAGGATCACATCACCACACATCATAGTCCCCTCAGTCCAGGTTTTGCATTGACCCTTTCTTTGGGATTGAGGACTCTTGCTGGGATCTTCTCTTCTTCTTCCTTACCTCATTTTGTGTCTAGACTCTAGCACTCACATGCCTTGAGAAGCTCCCTAGTTTTCCTTTCTTAGCTGGTAACAGGTTGTCTCTTTTATTTTTTTTTGATGTCAACATATTAAGCTCATCATGTGTTTTTTATATTTACTATTTCTAGTTACTTTTGTTTAGCTATTTTCTTTGCTGCTTGTTGAAGATTAGTGATAGGAGTTGTTATTTGCACTCCCACTATGTATTTGCACTGGTTGTACTTTTAAGTCCCATTGACCTACTATTTGGTCATTCTTTGGACATTAACAAAATTGTCTTTTATATGTATCAATGATGAATACGTATGTAATCAGATGCACTGTGGATCATAGGGTGCGGGATTTGGCAGACATTGGACTTATTTCAGATCCTCTATAGGTTCATTCATAGGCCACCAAGAATTTTGGCTTCTACTGTCTTTGGTTGATGGACCTATGATTATCTTTTGTTTGCCAACTGTGAAAGTCGGTCCTAACTGTATTGCGGCACTAACGCTGATGTTTATGTATTTGCTGGGATTGTTTTTGATTGAGTTGTAGAAAGTTTGAGCCTTCATGGCTGTAGATTATGACTGGGTTGGCTATGCACAAAAGGTCATTCCCTCGTGCTATTGCTTTAAACTTAATTTTTCAGATATTGTTTCACAAATCGTCAATAGAAAGTTTTCTAATGTCTTGATCATGTTCTTTTGATAATAGAGATTCAACTGCTTCTCTATGGTGGTTTTAACCATCTTTGTTAAGCTCCAAGATCATCTGTTACCATTTTAAAACTTGCTTCTATTTAGAAAATATATAAGTCTTGTTGTTTTGGGGCTTTTAGCCATCAAATCCATCCCTGTAGCTTTAATTCTCCTCAGTTTCCAAAAGACCATTTAGCATCAGTGGTGAAAGAAACTAATGTCGAATGCTACAATTGCCTTTTCTCCTTGAATCATGAAGAGGTTATTCAACTAGATATTCCATCCTTGTCTTGAACAGCCTTTGTTAATAGTATAAGCTTTGGTGGGGTCAGCATTTAATTACCCAAGCAACATGCACAATCTCTTGTTTCCAGCAGTATGCAGTTTTCCTCTCTGGTCAGGGGCTATCCTGTACAGGAAAGAGTTATTGGAAAAAGAAATCAAATGATGGCGGCGGACACATATTGCGAACTTCAAAAGAATGGATAATCTTTTCTTAAAATCAAGACAAGACTTATGACAAGGCTTTTGTGGCACTTTTTACAGAGTCCTATTTAGATAGCAGATCCATGGAGCTAGTAATGCAATAGCCATCCCATTGACCTGCTATTGTGGTCATTTGTTGCAGATTAATAAAATTATCTTATCTTATATGTATCGATTGTGATTGTGTATGTAATCAGATAGCATAACTAGATTTTTTTTTTTCAGTTTTTTCAAGCTAGGCTGAGCCTAGGCTGGGGCCAGCCCCAATGTTGGATGGAAGAATGATCTGCCCATGAGTGGGATTCTGTCACCAGGATTGTACGAGACTTGGTCGAGCCTGGACGCCCCATGTGACAGTTTTATTCCCCCACAAATGGCTCCCACCCTCAACCCCTCCCCATGAGATTTGAACCAGTGACCTGATGGGGACTAAACCCCACTAGATTTCTGGATGTTCATGGTTGTTTTTATAACTCTAAATTCTCTCTGGTGCTGGAGAGACTACTTTGCAAAGCAGCAAGCTTCATGGAAAAACCGGTTGCATGTGGCAAAAAAATGGTACAAAACATATCGCACACCCATCGGAGTGCCACCATTTAAGTCCCCTTACGCATCATGATCATGATTCTATTTATTAATTAGACCAGTTAAACATATCCATGTGCCATTTGCTTGTGATTTTCTTGAGGAGAGCCAGCAGATATTGAAACAAAGATAGTTAATAAATGGATAGACCAAGATTGTTAATAAATGCATGAAGGGGGGTGCTGGAGTGACTACTTTGCAAAGCAGCAAGCTTCATGGAAAAAAACGGTTGTATGTGGCAAAAAAATGGTACAAAACATATCACACACCCATTGGAATGCTGCCATTTAAGTCCCTTTACGAATCATGATCATGATCCTATTTATTAATTAGACCATTAAAGATATCCATGTGCCAATTGATTGTGATTTTCTTGAGGAGAGCCAGCAGATATTGAAACGATTGAAGCATAACCTTAAATTGGTCTAGGACAGGATGAAATGCTAGTGGGAACAACATTGAAGTGGGAATTAAATTTAGAAAATTGTGTTTTCTTGAGATTACAATCTTAATAATAAGCATAAATCTCTCAAAGAGAAAGGGGCAGATAAACTAATGCCTAGATATTATGGGAAGGAGAGCAATACCCTGGGAGATCTAGAGGTCATTGTTGAAAATAAAATACTTTAATTGCTGGGCTGGCTTCCTCGTCAATAATCAACAATCACAGTTGTAGATATTTTCTACTAATTTCATTATAGAGTTTTTGATTTTGATGAATTATGTGGATATCTGTTGTGACTTGTCTGTTTATGCTTGTAAATGTCGGATTTATTACGCATTTGCACAGCACACTGCTTGTAGCATGTGTATTGGATATGTTCTTTTCTATCCTTCTTAAGTCCTGCAGCTTGGAATGCTGCATTGAGTATGCATTTCCTTGTACTTGCACAAGTTTAATTGGTAATTGACATATTGTTGACCTATCTCTCACTTTTCTCTTGCGGAACTGCATCTGTTACTGGTAGTGGTAGGTAATTGTCTGTGAATACTTGTTCTGTCATGTTTCTTTGAGATAGAATTTAAGCCATAGATTGTACCTGCTGTGTGTGCGTCTTTCAATTAAATGTCAAAAAGAAACTACTTATAATTAAAACTTCAGTGAATAAGTTTGTCTCATCTGATTGCTTTCATGCCAGCATTCACTGCACATTGCACATATGGAGAGCTTGCTCTTTCATTTGAAATACATATTGACACCATCTATCAAACATTATATAACATAATACAAATTTTCGAAATCTGATTTCTGGATGCTGTCCAGTTTGTCACTGAGGCTGCTGGGGGCCTTCCAATATTGTCACAATGATTGTATCCCCTCCTTTCCTTGTTCACTAATACAAGGTTGGTTGCTTCTTTTCATCTATTTTCTTTTAGTTGTTGGTTTTGGCAGACATTTTTCTACTTGATGATCTAAGGGTGCAACCTTGCAACTTGTTATCACTCAAAATTGTCCCATTAGAAATCAGCCTTAAGGGGTTCTAAATGGAAAGTTTAGGGAAGGTGTCTCTGTCAGTCCTATCTAGAGTCGGTACATGGCAACTCTAGGAGGTATCCCTATGAACTTCATTGGATATTCAATGCAGTGCATGCATGAATGATTCTGTAATTACGCTTTTTAAAACACGATTTTTTTATAAGATTTTCAATGATCTCTTCTATGATTTAGCCAGTGTGTTCCACTAGACATGGAGTTGAAATTCTCAAGACACAGTTTGGGAGAAGAAAATGGAGAAGAAAAGAGGATTTTAACAGGGCAATACATTTAACCGTGAAAAACAAAATATTTCAGATTTCAGCTGTAATGCTTAGTGAAGGTGATCAACTGAAACAATCTCCACAAAATTGTAAAAATTGCAAGAGACAAGAAGAATAAACGAGTAATTTCATCATTCAGAGTTGCCTGCTCGAATGTAAGCATGGTCCAAGTAATCAATTTCTAATCATTCAGGGTTAGAAGGAATTGCCTGGGGTTGACATGAACCACAACATCAACTCCTACTTGCTCCAAAACTTCATGGAGGATAGACATAGTCTGCAGCAAAGCAGAGGAGAATCTCATTGATTTCAACATTAGAAACCAGTTCAGGAAATGAAGAGGGAAAGAGAGAAGATGACGGGGAACAAAGAATACAGG
Source organism: Picea engelmannii (assembly GCA_009831015.1). Lineage (NCBI taxonomy): Eukaryota > Viridiplantae > Streptophyta > Pinopsida > Pinales > Pinaceae > Picea > Picea engelmannii. The sequence goes on from ML798995.1 coordinate 54,102, forward strand.
AAGAACAAATCAACTGCTGAATCAATGGGCATACATGAACCCAAAGGATCCAAATATCCTTTTTTCATTGCTGCACTTTTATTTATCTTTGTACTCTCTCTTCTTTTGAGACCTTAATTTGGGCATGTACTTGGAATAATTGACCCCAGAAGCAGCTTGTTCTTTACCTTGTCTTCGTACTGAATTTGGGACGAAACAACTCTAAGCAAGAAGAAAAACAGTGCCCTTTTTGACCCAATTCACATACTGCATTCCACATAGCGATAATGCCCTCCTTGTTTATTTGCTAAATTTAGCACAAAAGCAGCAACAAAAGGTAGCGTCCTCCACATAAAATAACCATAAAATCCTCAAACAACAGAATCTTCTTCCATTTCATAATATCGTGCTTTTCTACACGCAGGCAATAAATTATTCTATAATCAGCACTTGCTTTCCATGAACAACAGTGCCCTGCTTTTGCAATTATTACAACAGACTTTTGTCCTCTAAAAGGATCACCCTTATCTACTGGAAAACAACAATAAAACAATAAAATCTTTCATACAAAAGACAAACTGCCTCACTAAGCAGCGATACCTCCCTCTTCCACATTGACAATCTTCACTTGAGGAAAAGCAGCATTTCAATACCAAAAAATAAGATCACTTCATGCTCAAGCAAAGCAAGAGTCTTCAAGACAAAGTGGTGCTGGGAATAAAGTTGATTGAAATGCTATTTCCATGCTTCTCTTCAAGCAATCGACTGGCAGGTCAAAGGCGCTGAAGCTGAGTTTATATATGCATATTGGGCACTGTCATCCATGTCATTTATGAAGGTAGACACGCTGAACATAGATCTGGTGGGACCTTACATCTAGTGCTGAGTGGAGGCACTAACACATACTGTGTTCATGCATAGCAACATCAACTTTGGTGCCAAGTGTCTTGCATCTCTTCCAGAAGAAAGCACTACTGTTCAATTCAATCTTCAAAATATTTCTTAATTTCTTGTTTGACTTGAACAGCCTTCTTCAATTGTTGTCTCAAACATTCGACTTCTTCTTGGTATCCTTTATTTGTATTCATCTACATATCTTCAGCTGTGATATTTTCTAAATTGGAGGGAAGAGCCTGCCATCTGGATATCTTGAAACACTGTGTGACTTTTCAGCAGATCCATCAAATACTGTTCGAAAGGCTGGACTTCAAAATTTCTCTGTTCATTTTCTTGTAGCTTTCATCTAAATGCCCATGGTCTTATGACGAAAATTCTTCTTCCGAACCATCAATGTTATCTGCTTCATTAAGTTCTATGCTGAGATCACTAACAAATCTTTCAGATAAATGAAGAAAACTTGTAACAATGAAATCCTTCATTTAAGATACAGTAAAACACATAAAAGGAACTAGAACATCCACACAAAGAATACAAAGTTTACCCTGGAAATCCCACTCCTTTGGGAAAAACCACCAATACTTTTATTACTCAGCTAATGGTTCATGAATATATTACAATGATGTTAATCTGGAGGCCGTACCAGCTGTATGGTTCCGTACAGCTTCTCTTTTGGCTCGAGTTCTCCACTAAACTGTCCCTCTGGGACATACTCCTCACAGCAAACCTCAATCAGATTGTAATGCAACAGTTTGGCCCTTACTCGGCCTCCCCAACTCAGCCGTACAGTCCATACAGCTTGCCTGAGATGATATGATTTATCTGGTGGAAGAGCAAGGGGCTCGATCTCCTTGGCTGAGCACCTGTATGCCTTTCTCTTCAGCTGACTCTCACTTGGTTTGGACCCTAACTCCGCCCTCCTTGGCTGGTTCGACTTAACCTGCCCTTGATCTCACTTGAAGCTGCCCACTATAACTCAGATGGTTATCTTCTCTTGGCCTATTATAAACCCTAGCCTTTCTCTCATTTAATCCTGGCCCTTAGATCTTCTCAAGATCTAGATCTGACGGTGGGGACTTAGTCAAGCGTTGAGACAACTTAAGTTACAATCAACGGTTGTAACTTAATCTCATGTTGATTTGAGTTATTTCCCACCATCACTAAGTTGTCTAGACATCATGGGCCCCCCTTCCACACTACTAGACACCCCTGGTGTGGAAGGTACCTGCCCAAGCTACACTTTTCTAATAATAAAAGTTACATTTATTTACATTTGCAATTTTTCTAGGATATGGACTCTGGAGTGCATCTTTAGTTCTACACCTCATCAAACACTACCTTAGAAATTCTGAGACTGCAACAATAGAGCAGAAACAAACACAGAAATCAAAAGGAAAATACAAAACTTTTAAGCTCTTCTGTTTTCAACAACCACGCCTTCCCAGAATCAGTGATATATTCATTTGTGGGCTCCCTGTTATTACTTTTGAACAACGAGGCACATTGTAGATTCACTTGGAAAACCCCTTAATAACAAATCACCTCCACTTTGCTGTCGACATCATTTAGTTTAATTCTGTAAGTAAATCTCTTTAGAAGGATGGCTGTTGTTACCATAACAGAGCATATTTGAGCTCATAATCGTAAACTATACTGTCTGAGTAATATCACTATAAAGAGGATACTTGCCCCTAGATGTTGACATCCAGATGTCTGGGAGGCTGCCTGACACTGCAGATTTGTTTCAGGAAGGGATACTTCTTTCCCCAAAACAAAATATCCTTCAGATAAATCAGCATTGCATAAAGCTTTAACTGCATTTTTCATAAGCTCTGGGTGTTCATGTACTGTATATGGTCCCTAATCGTGTTCTGCCTCGTGTTCTGTTCCAAAGGGGATCTTTGGGGGTAACGATGTTGACAGAGTTTCCTCAAAATCAGATGTTTGGTGCATATTATGAAAGTTGTGTGCATACATCCATCTCATTATCTCATAAATACTGTAAGGAAAATAAAACATGCGAGCATCCCTTGGATTCTTGACAACAAACTGTTTATTTTTACCCGTCAACTTCATGATCCATCCCCCAGAAGCATAAATCCTGACTATTGAATTCAGCAACAAATTCACATGACGACCTTGAAAAAATATGCTTGATGAATTGTGAGAACCTGAACTTAACACTTAGATTTGCACAGGGTGTAAATCTGGGTGTGAACACCACCCATATTCTTTTTTATAGCTCATACCTTCAGATTTGCAGCTGCTGATTGCTAAAAATATGTGACCGCTAATTTCTATTGCTTCATAGGTATATTAAAATTTAATAGTTGGAATTTAATTTTCACACTATCTTTTTTTTTTTTTTTTTAATTTTGTGGGGGCCGGGGGGTGGAATNTTTTTTTTTTTTTTTTTTTGATTTTGTGGGGGCCGGGGGGGTGGAATTGGATGTTAACTTAGAATAAAGTACTATTACTTACAATTTTTTTACCTTATTAAGGCCTTAATTCTATGGTTTTGATGAAATATCTAGTTATGTGGATGCATAAAAGAAACTGTACGTAGATGATGCTTGATGAAGCTGACTGTGATGATCGCCAACTCATTGACCATCTACAGATCACAGGAAACCCTTCATTAGAGGAAGGTACACTTGTGTCACACTGGAATTTCAGCAGCATTGAAAACTGTTCAGCCAAGAGCACGAGCATGGGTTCTTTCTATAGATTACTCTCATCCTCTCAAAGAAGTCAGGGAAAGATGGTAACCATCATCTTGGAAATCAGTTTGGCTAGTATTCATTCTGTCCCATGATACTGGTGCTTATTCTCTGATAAGTAAATTGATACACAGAAAAATCTGTCTGAGAGGAATGATTTTGAGTGTTGTAGTTCTTCTCTCGATGTGTTTTGTACTATCAAGCAAGATCTAAGCTATTGATTGATTGGGTGGACCTATCTATTAGCTTTTATATCTGTGACTGACCACTTGGTAATTTATGATTCTTTTCACTTAATTCATGAAATCCTTAAATAAATTTTTGGGCCCATTTGAGTTGTCATTGCACGAGAAACTGATGGTTGCAATCAGAGATTAGCCGGCATATTGCTGTCATGTGAAGATGTGGACATTATTTGTTTGGTTTTTTTTCCTCGGAAAAAAAACGTACTTTTATTTCAGCAGGTGTGAACAAAATTACATTTTGTAGATGCACTTTGGGTGCATTTCTGTAGTGCTTTGAGCCAACAGTGTTGACTGTTGCTTAATAATTTTGCCTTTCGGCTACATTCTGACTGTTCTTAAAAAAATATTACATATTCATGACTGTTTAGATAATTACAATCTATACCTGTTTAAAAGACTGGATATATATCTGAAAACGAAACCAGATCTGTACTGTAATGTCTGCAAGCAAAAATTTAGCTGTATCCCTGATCTGTTGTGAAATTGATAATTTTATCCTTGCACTGGAAGGCCTTCTATAAAAGGGCCTGTGGAAAAGATCTGTCTGTGTTCCATCCTTGAATTCTAAAATTTTCCGTTGGCCCAAAGCCAAATGGATGCCCTCTTTCAATCTTTGGTCTGCTTCCTCATTTCTAAAGGCATGTGGAAGAGATCTATATGTGTTCCATCCTTGGATTCTAATATTTTCCATTGGCCCAAAGCCAAATGGATGCCCTCTTTCAACCTCTGGTCCGCTTCCTCATTTCTTTCCCTGAAGATATGACGACAAGTGAAACTGTTAAAGGTGCTTGTTGGGTTGTTATATTCTTTGCAGTGAAAGTCTAGTCGAAGTGAATCGATTGGCGGTCGAAGTCGAGGTAGATTGACAACATCGACAACAAGTCGAAGTTGAGGTGGATCGACAATAGGTTGAAGTCGAGGTAGATTGATAGCAAGTCGAAGGTCGAGGGAGTCGACTGGGCAAAGTCGAAGTCGAAGATATCGATGACAAGTCAATCGACAAGAGGTCGAAGTGCGGGCGTGAGACGATCGACTAGAGACCGAATGGAGGCCGACTAGTAGTCGAGTGGTAAACTCAACTTGGAGTCTACTGTAACAAAATCTCGAGATTTGCGGGATTTGTAGCCCAATGATATGCATGGATCTGTAGCTGTTTTTGGGTGCCAATATTTAGGGTTTTTCCTGTTGTAAAGCCTATAAAGAGGCGTGTTGTAAGGCCATAAAGGCTAATGCAAAATATGCTATTGCATGTGTAAATTGTAGGTTGCTGGTCATGCATATGTAAGCTGAATTGGCTGCAGGGTTGTTCTTCCCTGTGCAAGAGGGTATGATGTCGATTGTGTCTTAGGTGTGGACCAAGGTTAGACATGTAACCTTTTATTCTGAATGAATAAGACAACAAGAGAGCAGAACGCCCAAAGGAATGTTGGTTTTTCTGGTTAAGGGTTTCTAGGGTAAAATCTCGGTGGACTGTGTGATTGCTTGTTTCATTTGCTTTCTTGATTAAACTCTTCTTCTCTCCTGTTAGGATTAGTGTGGAAGTGCCCTGCTTTTCCTGACATGTGGTATCAGAGCTTAGGTCTGCCCTGACAAGTGAGTTATTAGAGTGGTGTAATGGTTTGGCGAGTATATCAGATCTTGATTTGCAAATCTTGAATCTGAGAACTAAACCCTAGGTACAGTAAGAGTCGTAAGTCATAAATTGTGTTAAAGATCGTGGTAAAGAATGGCGAGTAATTCCAGAATAGAGATGGAAAGATTCAAAGGCTAGAATTTTGAGCTTTGGAAGCTTAAAATGGAAGATCTTCGTGTGGATCGAGAACAATGGACAATGGTCTGTCCAGGTACCCAGCCGACGAAAGAATGGAGAAAAACTTGAAAGAAGAGCAAGAAGTACGATTCGACTTTGTCTTGCAGATTTGGTGCTGCTGAATGTCTTGGCTGAAGATTCGGCCAAGAAACTCTGGGACAAGTTGGGAAGCTTATACGGTATACTAGTCGAAATCTCTGGTAAATAAGCTGTTTCTCAAAAAGAAACTCTACCTTTTGAGGATGAGTGATGGCAGTTCGGTGACTGAGCATTTAAATGCGTTTAACACCGTGTTAAGCTAGTTATCGTCTGTGGATATAAAGATGACCGATGATGAGAAATGTATCAGCCTTTTATGTTCTTTGCCAGACTCCTGGGATAGCTTAGTCGTGGCTTTTGGGAGTAATACAACCACACTAGCGCTAGAGGACGTGGTTGCTTCTCTGCTGTCGGAAGAAATGAGAAGAAAGAGCATGGAAGGATCAACTAAAGATGCTCTGGTAGTGAGAGGTTGATCGATAGACAACGATAAAGGCATATTCTTCGGTAGAAGGTTCAAGTTGAAGGGTAGATCTAAATCCCCGGTTCAATCGGCGTGAAGATGTTGGAAATGCAGTAAAGATGGACATTATAAGAAGGATTGTAAGTCAAAGGCAACAAAAGTTAGTGCTGGATCCGACGAGAAGCAGTGGACTGAGAGAAAGACGACCTCAGACAAGGGAGGTGATGTGTATATGGTGTCGACCAGTACATAGTCGGATCAATATGTTTGGTTGATCGACTCAGGAGCATCCTATCATATGACACCACATAAAGAATGGTTCTGTGAATATGAACAATATGATGGGGGTGATGTGTTCTTGGGGGACGACTCGACAACCAGAATTGTGGGACGAGGAAGAGTCTGACCAACACTGCAAGATGGGAGGAAAAGGACCTGTCCTACACATTCTGGGTTTGGCAAGAAACCTTATATCTGTTAGCAAGATGAGTGATGCAGGTGTGCATACTCTGTTTCAGAAGGATTCGTGCAAGATGGTCAGAGGTGCGATGGTCTTAATGAGAGGAGTTCAAACTTCAGATTGGTACCTTGTACAAGCTGTTAGGGAATGTCGACTCGACTCGATGCAACAACATCGTTGCTCCTGAAATCTACTCGACTACGACTCGACTAGACTCTATGTCGACATAACTCGACTTGACTCGAGCTAAGTCGGTTCAAACTGACTCGACAAGACATGATGAAGTTGACCCGACCAGGCTATGGCATGAGAGGATGGGACACATTGGAGAAAAAAGACTTCGAGCTATGCAAAGCAAAGGTATGGTCGAAGGTTTTCTTGAATGTGGTTTAAAAGTTGACTTTTGTGAACATTGCATATATGGGAAACAAAGTCGGGTGAGGTTCCCATCTGGAGCGACAAGGGCAAATGGGATTCTAGAACTGGTGCATAGTGATGTGTTTGGCCCTGTTACAGTGCTTTCACTTGGTGGATCCATGTATTATGTCTCCTTCATAGATGATTTTTCCAGGAAGACATGGATATATTTCCCGAGGAAGAAATCAAAGGTTTTCGAGAGATTCAAGGAGTTTAAAGCTCTTGTGGAAAACTAGATAGAGAAGAGGATTAAAGTGTCGAGGACTGACAATGGTGGTGAATTTTGCGGAAAGGAATTTGATTAGTGCTGTAATTAGTGTGGCATAGCACGCCAAAATACCACACAAAATACCCCACAACAAAATGGAGTTGTCGAGAGAATGAATAGAACGTTGATGGATAACGCAAGGAGCATGCTTAGAGGTGCTGGGCTCGCACAAGAATTCTCGGCGGAGGCGGTCGAGACTACAAGATATCTGGTGAATATGTCTCCTTTGTCGACGCTAGTCAACACGACTCTAAATGAGGTATGGTTGGGTAAGAATCCTTTTGTGTCACATCTCAAAGTGTTTGGCTATGATGCATTTGTGCATGTTCCCAAGGAAAAGAGAGAGTAAGCTGGACAAAAAGGCAATCAAGTGTATTTTCATCGGATACAAAGAAGGGATGAAAGTATATAAGCTCTGGGATCCTGCATCAAGGAGAACAATGTACAGTTGAGATGTGGTCTTTAGAGAAGTCGGAGGTAAGTTCGAGCTTGAAGAAGTTGTTCAGATTGAGAATAATCCTGATACGATGCAATTTGAATCGAGGAATGATTCAGATGAGTCGACTGAATCTTAGGAAGAGGTGGAACAATTGACTCCGGTGATAAGGAGGTTAGAAAGAGCAAGAAAACTAGTTGAAAGGTATAGTTCGCCCCACTTTTGTTTCGCATTCGTGTTAACTGCCATCGACGATGAGCCCAAGTCGGTCGGTGAGGCAGTCGACTCGACAGAGGGTAAACTCTGGAAGGACACCATGGTTGAAGAGATGGAATCCTTGTACAAGAATGAGACATGGGATTTAGTCAAGTTACCTAGTGGAGGAAAGCTCGTCGGTAGCAAGTGGGTGTTCAAGAATAAGATGAATGCCGCAGGACAAATCGAGAAGTTCAAAGCTCGACTAGTAACGAAAAGATATTCCCAAGTCGAGGGAGTCGACTTTGGTGAGATTTTTTCCCTTGTTGCAAAACTAGCTTCCATTAGAGTACTAATGTCTCTGGCTGCAACATTCGATCTGGAGATAGAACAAATGGATGTGAAAATAACGTTCCTACATGGGGACCTGGAAGAAGAAATCTACATGAAACAACCTGTAGTAAAGGGCAAGCAAGAGTTGGTGTGTAAACTCAAAAGATCCCTTTATGGTCTAAAGCAATCACCAAGGATGTGGTACCCAAAGTTTGACACATACATCCTTAATTTGGGATTTGTGAGAAGCAAAGTTGATCACTGCATATATTCCAAGGAAGAAGGTGGGCATTTCATATATGTAGCTTTGTATGTCGATGACATGTTGTTGATTGGAAATAGTATGGACACAATAAAGGAGGTGAAGAAGCAACTATCCTCCAAGTTCGACACGAAGGATCTTGGTGCAACTAACTTCATTCTGGGAATGGAGATTAAGAGAGATCGAGCCACTAGAAATCTCTGGTTGAATCAGACGAAGTATATTGAAACAGTTCTGAAACGTTTCAACATGCAGTATTGCAAACCGGTGAAGGTGCTAATTCCTGTGGGAGCAAGGCTTATTGCTGAACAATGTCCAAAGACACAGGAAGAAATAGAGGACATGGTACATGTTCCCTATGCAAGTGCAGTTGGTAGGCTAATGTATGTGACGGTCTGCACTCGACCAGACATTGCCCATGCAGTGAGAGTGTTGAGCAGGTACATGTTGACACCTAGAAAGGAGCACTGGACAATTGTCAAGAGGGTATTCATGTATTTGTGTGGCACGAAGGACCAAGGAAAATCTAGAGGAGACAGTGGTAAATTAGATGTACATGGCTTTGTCGACGTCAACTGGGTTGGAGATCTGGATTGACGGAGGTCAGCCAACGGATATGTCTTCAAGATGTTTGGTGGAGCAATAAGTTGGATGAGTAAGCGACAGATTGTCGTAGCCTTGTTGACAACATAAGTTGAATACATGGCGGCCATTCATGGAAGCAAAGAAGCGGTATGGCTTCAAAGGTTGAGTTCAGGAATTGGGTTTGAACAAAGAGCTATGAAGGTAAGTTGCGACAGTCAAAGTGCAATATTTCCGGCAAAGAACCCTACTTATCAGTCAAAGACTAAGCACATTGATGTACAATACCATTTCGTAAGAGACATGGTGGAAAGTAACAAGGTGCTACTGGAGAAAGTAGACACGTTGGAAAACATAGCAAACTCATTGACCAAGTTTGTGAGTGCTGTGAAGTTCTCTTGGTGCAGAGAGGCAATGGGAATTGCTGCCTTGGGTCTGTGACCGAAAGTTCAAGAATCTACCGTTTCAGCAAAGAAGACAACAAGTGGGAGAATGTTGGGTTGTTATATTCTTTGCAGTGAAAGTTTAGTCGAGGTGAATCCATTGACGGTCGAAGTTGAGGTAGTTTGACAACATCGACAACAAGTCGAAGTTGAGGTGGACCGACAACAGGTTGAAGTTGAGGTAGATCGACACCAAGTCGAAGGTCGAGGGAGTCGATCGGGTAAAGTTGAAGTCGAAGATATCGACGACAAGTCAACCAACAAGAGGTCGAAGTGCGGGCGTGAGACGACCAACTAGAGATTGAATGGAGGCCGATTGGTAGTTGATTGGTAAACCCGACTTGGAGTCTACTGTAACAGAATCCCGAGATTTGCGGGATTTGTAGCCAATGATATGCATGGATCTGTAACCGTTTTTGGGCGCCAAACTTTAGGGTTTTGCTTGTTGTAAAGCCTATAACGAGGCGTGTTGTAAGGCTGTAAAGGCTAATGCAAAATATTCTATTGCATGTGTAAATCGTAGATTGTTGGTCATGCATATGTAAGCCGAATTGGCTACAGGGTTGTACTTGCCTGTGCAAGAGGGTATGATGTCGATTGTGTCTTAGGTGTGGACCAAAGTTAGACATGTAACCTTTTATTCTGAATGAATGAGACAACAAGAGAGCATAACGCTCAAAGGAATGTTGGTTTTCTCGGTTAAGGGTTTCCAGGGTAAAATCTCGGCGTACTATGTGATTCAGTGTTACTAGAACTGGTAAAACCGGTTGGTCGTTTTTTTTCTCAAATGGGTCGGTTCTGTACAGTTGTTGTATGACCGAAAAAGTGAGGGGATTTGCAAATTTAAAAATAAAAATAAAAAAAGAAAGAGACTCAGCCAACAACTTTTGACAATGAAGACCTTTCCTGGATGGATTTGGATCCCCAGCCACATCAAGAGAATGTGTGCATTGATGTTGCAACTATATCTTTGCCTTCTGGACCAGGGGAATCAAGCCAGGCTCGGAATCCCCCTGTTGAGTCTACTCATGTTGAGGATATAGATGATGAGTCTGAGTCCAAGTCTGAGTCCTGAGTCTGAGTCTTAGTCCAAGTCTGAGTCTGAGTTTCAGTATGCAGATTCAGACTATTAGATTGTGTAGTCTCTACTGTCTAGCCTCTAGCCTAGAATCTGGAGTTATTTTTGGACTTTATAGGCCATTTAGAGCCTTTTTGATGATGTATTTTGATTCATATATTCATATGACTATGGAGTGCACTTACTGTTAGTGCTATTTTGGTTTTATACAATGCTACTTGTTATATATATATGAGAAACTTTGCAAATTTTTGTATAATGGTTTGGATTCACATGGATGCACATGAATATGTATTTTTTTTTCAAAATTTAAATATTTTATGTATTTTTAGTGACTGTTTTTTTGATCTGTTTTTTTTTTTTTTCCGGTGTTTTCCCGGTTCCGGTTTTTTGGGTCGACCGGTTCAACAATCGGTCTGGTTCTGGTAACTTTGGTGTGATTGTTTGTTTCATTTGCTTTCTTGATTAAATTCTTCTTCTCTTCTGCTAGGATTAGTGTGGAAGTGCCTTGCATTCTTGACAGTGCTCTGTAAAGATTTTACTTCTTCAAGAACTGAAACTAATCTTAGAATGAGGCATCTCTGGGTTTCCCTAGACCAATTTATCACTTTCATGGAATCGCCAAACACATTGAGCTCCCTGCAACATTTTTCAATGGCAAAAATGATAGGTAGTTTTAGGCTCATGAGTTCAGCAAAATTGTTTGTTCCTTCACCCAGACCCATCGTCATCTTGAAGATGTGTGAGTCACTGAGATAAGGGAGCGCTCCTCCACCACAGACTGTTTTGTGAAGCTCTGTCGAATTTGTTTGGTTAACATCATGCATTGTCTATTTTTAAAGCCTTCGTATAACCTTGAATATTGTAGGCCTTCATACCCTCCATGATGTTGTTCTCAATGTCTCGAGGAAAGAGTTGTGATAGTTTGCTTGCAACATGATGTTGATATTTAGCTATTTATTGTGTCTGTGGCTGCTGGTGATTGATTTCACCATTCTGTTGGGATTCCCTTTTAAAATCCCATTAGGAATACTTGTATCAGACTTTCCTCTCGTTTGTCTGGAATATTCTTCAAGTTCTGCTAATAAACACATTTCACTCTCATTTATGCTTGTATTTATCTTCTGTATCTGGTTTTGACTGCATGGAACTTCTGTGCAGGTGATGGAAAGGAGATACAGACAGCTCTTCAGGAATGGACAGGACAGCGGACTGTCCCAAATGTATTTATTGGAGGCACACACATTGGCGGCTGTGATGGTTAGTAATTCAATTTGGATTATTAGTTGTATTTCTTTTTGAAACTTACTACACTCTAATGTTTCATTCAATATTTTTGTTTCATAAAAAAAATCTGTCATCTTTCTATTCCCCTCTTGCTGCTGGCTAAAATTTTATATCAATCAATTCTGAAAACAAAATGTAGGATTGAATCTGTGTGATTGTGTGGCATAATTCTGTTTGCACATATACTGTGAAGGTCTAAGGAATTTCTAAATAAAAATTTCAGAATGTGTATTATGCATTAACTATGTGACGAAATTAAACTACTAAATTCTAGTTGTAAAATATATTATTTTGATATATGTGATTTAGATTGCTTTTTTTAACCAGAACAGAAAATTTATATCCATATCAAAGGGGGCTTGTGCCGAGGCTAGCAGCATGTACATTCATCAAAATTCAGTGATGACTCCAAAACTGTGCTAAATTCTATACATATAGTGCTAAACTTCAAAACTTCTTCCAGACAAGGAGTTCCATGTGATTCCAATTGTGACTTGCTTAACACACTGACCCAAAAAACTAGCGATTCGAAAAAACATTCAAAGATTTAGGGGTGGACACTGCCTTGGGCTTCCTGCCCTTCTCCTGAGTGAGAGGGGTGTTGAATTTTAAATTCTAGACTAGTTTAAAACTGCAGTAAACAATCAGGACCTCAAGAAGAATAATCAAGCACAGAAAACACAAAAAATTGGGTTTGCTCGGTTAACCATAGGTAATGCTCTTTCATTACCACCCAACCATAGATATCCTCAAGTGCCACCCCCGAGCAGAGCAGGAGACCTGCTACAGAATGATATCCAAGATGAAGTCACCCAAACACAGAGATATATGTTGTTACAGAAGTGCCCAATGTGCTGTCTCAGAAATGCCTCAGATCAGGCCGAGTTTTTCTGCCTCAGACTAGTACTCCTGCGGCTGCCTCAGATGTGATAGGAGGGCGAGTTGTTGTGTGATAAATGAGGAAGGATTGACCTTATATATATGTCCAATGTAATGAGGGGATGAGTCTTTTCGCAAGGGCCGACTTGTACAAGTTACATAAAAATTAATTTATAACTCAATATAAATTAACCTTTACACAATAGGGCCGACATGTACAAGTATCTCTCATCACAAGTGATTGGGGATTTCTCTTCTCATGATATCAATTTATAGGAGGTCTCTTGGAGGTGAATACCTCCCACAACTACCAAGAACATCAACAAGGGGGACTTGGTTCCTCAATCTCCATAGGGTCTCTGTTCTGGCAGACAGTTTCCTCCTCTCTCAGTCATACTTTCAGAGAATTTCGAAAGCCAAAGTTATTAGAAGAGAGAGAGAGAGAGAGATTCGAACCGTGAAGATACAACCAAGGAGCGAAGTTTGTARCATTCCACTTCCAAGGAGTCGATCCACTGCTTCTGAAGTAGAATGAGAGTCATTATGTTTGCATTTTGCATAGCRTTGGCCTGCTCCAGCCCTGTAATTTTTGAAGAAATTAGCAGGAGAGCTTTGTTGTTTGCTTGGGCTTCTTCATGCCTGCACATAATTCTATGGACTTCCTTCAACTCCGAGTTATCCATGGCAGTAAGGGAGATACTTTTCACAATGAAACTGAAATGACAATACCTAGACCAGAAAAATCCCCAACAACCATTCCGATTTTCAACCCTTTAACAGACTAACAGAAATAACAAGTCTCTATTCCCACTGCTCCTTTCTAAAACTTGCAAATTATCCAGAGTAACAGACACTGAGAACACAAACTGAGGATCTAGGGCCTGCTTGGTCAAGAGGAAGGAAATTACCCACATTGAGGATATGAAACACACTGAATTCGTCTTCTGCGGACACCATTGCTCAGAGTTGTTGCTCCCGCTTTGAAACTCCACCCTTGAAACCTGAACAAACTCGCAAATTGTTCCACCAACCCTCAAGACACAGGACGATCCAAATGGAGGGAAGAACTAGGGGTTCCTTAAAGATTGCATTGTCCCATATATCAACGGGGTTCTCACCGAGAGACATTTAATTGTCTTGAGCAAGCATTGATAAATCAAATATGGGAGTTAAGGAGGCCACATGCCATTCGTCAGGAATTTACCTCCAATTGTTGATGTGTAGTTAATGCGTGTTGGATTGAGCGTCATTTGATTAATTAAGGTATAAGGGTGAAGCTTGGAAACCCATATTTGATTATGGAACCAAGAACCATGGATGAGGCTGCCTTTGCCCAATAATTTGCTTCACCGTTAAGCTCCCTTTTGATGTGGTAAAATGTTATTTCATTGAAATAAGGGATGATTCTTTTAATGCCATGAATGGGTGAACTTATTTTGCTCCCTCACGGATTTACTTGCTTCTTCATTGCTCTAATTGCCAGCATTGAATATCCAGGCACTGTCAAGGTTCTAATTCCTTCTTCCTTGGCAATGACGAGACCACACCACAATGAATAGCCTCCGCGAGATTGTTAGAGACATTTCCAAGTCCCAAAGCATAATGGACTACCTTTCTTCCTCTGGGATCATGGATACTCCCCCTCATACTTGCCATACCCATATGTGCTATAGATTGTTACAAACATATCAATATGTAGATAAAAATTGTCTCTTAGATGCTTGACAAATTTTTACTTGATAGTTCATATCATTTTCACTCCTATGAGTTTGAAGAATTGTGTGGTAGAATATCAGAAGGAAGTTGCTGAAAATAATAAGAAATCTAAAATGATTGGTATTGAATGTTATGAATTACAATAAAAGCAATGTTCCACCAAGTTTCTGGGATGTAGGCGTGAGAGTGGGGAAACACATCCAAAGGATATGTAGAGAATCCTACAAATTTTAGGTAAACATTGTAGGGGACGTCGGGGTCTTCAACATAGGGGATCCCACCCGAAATACAAAAAAAATTAAATTAGAATATATGAAACTTGAAACATAAAAGTTAAACCATTGAAACTTTATAATCTTATCCATAACAATTGAAAAATTAGAAGATAGGACCGCCTTTCCAAGTTTAGAGGTAGAAATTATATTTTCCCCAGTACTTTTTTGCTAAAATCATGAAAAAGGAGTTCAACAATCAACACCGCCAACATCAGGGTACATAGAGGGCTTGTTGCTCTTGATTAAACGTCAATCCCATACCCACATGATAGTATCCAATGGAATCACTACAATATGGCCAATCTTGAAAACTATTAAGTTTGTTGAATTTTGAATGGGATATGGAATTTTACTTTCTTCATGTGAAGTTTGATGAGATTGGAACCACTCAAACATCCTGAAACAATTAATGTTAATGTTAAAGATTTAAGTAAAAGTTGACATTCTCCTTTATCTATCATTTTGATATTACTAGTGATTACCAGGGAGGGGAGTTCGAACAATGAGCTTTGGTAAAAAGGGAGTGTGGGAGCATCTCATTTTTTGAGGGGGACATTCCCCTAGTGTGTTTACTTGTGTCCCCTCTAAAAGGGGACATATGGGGGAACACCACCCCCTTTCCAGTAACCACGTCTTGGGAGTATGTCCCCTACCCTTGGGAACATGTCCCTGTGTAACACTGAATAAAAGTTTGAAAGTACCATGCCCCACCTCATCTTATTTGTATAACTCAATGTCACCAATTGAGATGAAGGCAATTTAAAAGGAACCAAAGTGAGTTAGATGTGCAAACAAAGATGCTAAGGTTGTTGAGCAAAAAATTTATCAAACAAACAAAATGGAAACTTAATGTTGCTCCATTATTGTAGTTAGTAAAGAAAAATGATCTACCAATGGAAAAAGAAAACAACTTGAACTCAACTATAACACCTAGAAGTATGAAATGAAACTTAATAATTATCTTCACAATTTCTTTAGTGTGAAATAGGAAAATGGACCATACTGTATGCAACACGGGTACTTATAGTGTGAATTGATCCATAAAAGGAGTCAAAGATCAACCAAGTCCATGATTGAGGAGCTCTGCATGAAAGAAGTTGATTTTATTGTAATTAGTAAAGAAAACGATCTACCAATGGAAAAAGAAAACAACTTGAACTCAACTATAACACCTAGAAGAATGAAATGAAAGTTAATAATTATTTTCACAATTTCTTTAGTGTGAAATAGGAAAATGGATCAAACCACATGCAACACGGGAATGTACAATGTGAATTGATCCATGAAAGGAGTCAAAGTTCAACTAAGTCCATGATTGAAGGAGCTTTGCATGATAGAAGATTAGTCCAATGATCGCCTAGGTATGGGGGCAAAGCTTAGCCAAGTGCAAGTGCATGATGACTCGAGTATGCAAAACACTTGTGTTGAGTGTTCATAAGCCTGGGAACACACTAGTAAAGTGCATGAGTCTCAAGTGCAAGGCACATTTGATGTTGAGGTGAACACTAGAGTGACATGGGTGGACAACTTAGTAGACCCTTACAAGGGAAGCTCAACTTCAATAACAAATTCTTGCATCTTCTTTCATTGTCTCTTCATCTTCTGAACACTTTGTTTCGGAGAAATATAGTCCCTCACTCGCTTGTGTATGAAGTGTTCCAAGTGGGGACGTTGGTACGTTGATGGATTCTCCTCTCTTCTTTGTTTCTTTAGATGGAGGACGGTAGTAATTGCTAGCGAAAATGATAGCTTGTAACCCCAATGGACTCTATATGATTAGATCTTGACTACCGAAACCTCTGTGAATTTTTGCATAAAAGCATCTATCCTGAGCTAACCCTTGGGGCTTCATCTTCCCATACTCATACATTAATTTATTGTGATATATGGACATACACAATAAAATATGCTTTGCGTGAACCCCTGACATGTATTATTATTTGTACACCTCCTTTCAAATGTAATTAGGTTGGCGTAGTAGGGGTTTATGCTTGTTGTTATCAACCTCATGATGTCATATCATCCTTGTACAAACTCAATTTTGTAATGAAAATTTGGAGGTAGTTTTGTCCCAATTCACTTTGCCAATTGCATATGTTCTTGTATGAATTCATTTCTATTATCTAAGTTAGCTTTTATAAAATTGTCTTTCCATAACCAATTGAATGTTCATGTAAGATAAAAGCTTTGCAACTTTTGTTGTGGATGCGCTAGTTTTACAAGGTGCACTATCCCGAATCAAATTGGTAGTAGAACATTTGTTCATGTAGTTGTTGATTTGCTACATAGTTTATGATCAAGACTTGCTCTCAGGGGAATAAATGAATGGAAGATAAAACATTGAGCTATGTTGATCTATTCAAAGTTCATTTGTAAACTGCAGTGGATATTCCACTGGAACAGTTCGTCACAACAGAGCTTGTATTATATTGAAATCTTTTATTATGCATGTTTATTTCCTTAGATCTTAGATTTTTTAGCACTATCTTATTGCTCAAATTTACGAAAATAACTAAAATATGAAAATGAAAGAACTCACAGAAGAACATACCATCCATACAATTGAACACAAGATGTTTCACATAAAACTCAATATGGGAGAACCCGTCTAGAAGGTGAGGCATATGCTTTGCTCTCTTTTCTTCAGTTATGAAAAACAAGTACAAAGATGCTCACTATGGAGTTGCCTTTGAAACTGTGGCTCGAGTGGCTACTACAGAATCTCCTAACTCCTTTGTTATTCTCTCAAAATAACACTCCTAGATGCTTTGTTGAACTATGGAACAATTACAATGCTAAAGAATGGAACCCTTTCTCCTAGCGGTATAGTATTCACATACCTTGATAGCCATCTAGGGTTAGGGTTTTTGCATGTCTCAACCCTCAATTAGTTAGGGTTTTGGACCTTCTAGAATCTTCTTGAAAGTCCACATGTGGCTAACCCCACATGTGTGAGTAACAGGGTTCACGTGACATCTACTCAGTACCATGGTGGTCAAAAGGTAGGTCAACTTGTGGGAGGCATAACGTTTGCATACAAGGTCCGATTCAGGTGGTTTTCCCATTGTTGGGAAGGTCTTGGTGTGTAGGACAACATAAAGGTGTTGGGTGTTAAGTTTACAAAGTTTTGACCCCAAAAAATGTTGTCTGATGCCTCAAAATGGCTTTGGAAGGTTTCAGATTCCAAATCTCCAAACTGGGACTTGCCACCAAAATGGGCCTTGCAAGCAAATACCTCCAATTTTTCCACTCAAAAAGTACCAAGATAGATGACATTATATAATGATCCAGTCGGGATCAAAAGTCGAATTTGCTAGCCATAACTCAAAACTTTGTTCTATGGATGATTAATTGATGGATATCGCCCATTTGTTGTAGATGTGGACAACTTCTATGATAGCATTGTAGGACCCTTAGGGAGCAACTCAACTAAGAAGTCATGTAGTCCTAAAGGAAGTTTGTTGCTAAATTTGGGGTCGTCTCTTAGAGTGGAAACTAATTTGGAGATTCCACCCTATGAGAGGTAGATGGATGCCTTGCAAGTGGATTATTATCTATGGTAGTTAGACTCCTATTAAGTACAACAATTTATAGATGAAGATAAAGTTACGTTCACAAAGCTATGAGAGTGTAGAGAAGTTTTTCTATGGTGGGTGAATTTATGTGCATGCAAGTAGAATCTTGATGCCACACAAGCCTAGACTTGGGATGAGTGCAAAGTCTCATTGTGCTCATGAATCTAATGCGATTAGAGAACTCCAAAGAGCATAAACACTTTTATAAGTTATTGATGCACTATTTTGAATTGTGTAAGGGACTACACAAAATGTTGCCAAATCATGCATTCAACACTCCATTGAGCTACACTAGGGAGTTGTTTTTCCAATTAAGGCATTACACAAGACAAGAGCCACATTTAACCCATGGATCAATTATCCTTCTAGTTCCAAAGAAGGATGGCACGTGGAGAATATGTGTGAACTATTGACTCTTAAACATATTGACAATCAAGAACTAACATCTATTGTCATGTGTTGATGCCCTAATAGATCAACTTCAAAGAGATAAATATTTTAGTCAGATTGATTTGAACTTTGGTGATGTAGCAAGGTCACTCATTAAGATGCAAGGACTCAATCTAAGGTTACACCACACATGATTTGCCAAAATGACTTGAAGAACATAATTATAAATTCATAAGGTCGGACATAATTTATAATAAATTGAAATTCTCATAAGGGTCTATTCACTCTCATTAACTTAAAAGATTACTTCAATATACAATTTTCCTTCTATGATTGCTCAGACTCAAGCTTTCCTTCTATGATATACAATTTGGTCAATGTCTGTCCTCGTTCTCGGGATCTCCTTCCTCAAGCCAACCTCCACGAGCCTACTTGCAACTCTTGTATTCATTACCATCTCTTAGAAACCAACTTTCAATCTCCAAAAGCCTAATTCCTTCTTGGAAGTCAACATTTTTTCCTTTGGCCTTCTTCCTTTATCCTTTTTGTCTGCTTTGATCCATCTTCCTTCAACTGTTGGCCTTCCATATTTACTCCCAACTGACACAACTGACACCTTATGATGGTCCAACTTCTCTATTCCTTACCATTGCATGCCTCGACCTTAATGACTACGACTTCCTGCATGCACACCTTTTTGTTTTCCCCTTGTCCACAACTTTCTACCTGTTCAATTCGGGGTCACCAACTTTCTTATCATGCCTACAATCTTGCCTCATTCTTTGCATGTTCACTTCCTCTAGTTCCTTCTGCTCATCCTCTTTTTAGCATGACCATAGATGGTCTTCCATATAATTTCCCTTACAAAAAGAACATTGCATGTCTGTCTGCCATCTTCATTTGTTGCTTCTACTATAGCCTTTCTTGTACGAAGTCTTTGGTACTCCTACTTTGAAATCAATGTGTTTCCTACATTTGGTTTATTCTTCCATTTCACAAAATACTATTTATATTGCACACCTTGTGTTTGGAACACCTTTTCCTCCAAAACCTTCTCAATCTTTGCTTCTTGCTTTTTTGGCATGTGGCCCAACCATTCTATTTCACTGTTTTGACTCTCACCACCCTCTCAACATCATTTAAATTATATCTACCAAAATCATACATATCCTTCACAGTAAATATTGGTGATATATCTAGCTCTTGTTGGAATTCCACTTCATATGCATTATCCTTGAATTTTTTCTTGATTTGAGAAGGTCTAATCTTCTTTACATTTAGTCTTTTATAAGTGCCCTCTAGGATAATGTTCCTTCCTCAAATGAACCATGACTAGATCACCTTCTTTTAATACCTTGAGTCTTCTCCTCATATCTAAATGTTGCTTGTATCTCATGCTACTTTATGTCAATCCGTTTTGAACTTTCGCATGTATATCTCTCATCTGTTAGGCAAACGCTTCTGCATCATCACTATGGTGCATCTCAAAACACAAATTAACTAAACATGTAATGCCTTTTGGACTACATCCATATACATCTCAATGGTAAAAATCTCGTCGACCTATTATGTATTGTTGTATGCAAAATGTGCTTGTTCCAAAAATTGATCCCATTGTTTTGTTCTATTTCCTACAAAACATCTCAAGATTTCCTAAACTTCTATTAACAACATTGGTCTATCCATCAACTCATGGATTATGTGCTAAATTACACTACATTTTGGTACCCGTTTTTTTACATAATGTTCTCGAAAAATGACTTGAGGAATTTGGTATTTCTATTTGAAGTAATTGTGTTTGGCAATCTATTTAACATCACAATCTCCTTGAAAATGATCTCGGTGCAATAAGTCACATCATGGTCTTTCTACAAGGTAACAAATGTTCCATCTTAAAAAACTTGTCAACTACAAAAAATATCGAGTCAAATCCTCCATGTCCTCGACAAACCAAGAACAATTTCCATTGATATATCTATTACCTCCCATGGTACCCATAATATCATTTAGTGTATACGATCACGTACTTTGGCTCAGTCTTGTAGGCACTTGAGAAACTCCACATCTTTCAACAAATTTTCCAACCTCTTCCTTTAAAGTAGGCCAATGATATCTTTTCTCTAACAAGCTCTGGGTTTTATATCTCCCAAAATGTCTTGCCATTCCTCTAGTATGCACTTTTCTTATCAAACTCTTGCACATTGAACTTTCAACTAGGTGCAACTATCTTCCTTGAATAGGTAACCATCTTGGAGATAATTTAGCTCCGTGCTTCAATCTTTTGCCATTGGGTTTTTGCACCTTTCCATAATCTATTTAAAATTCTTATCTTGCGCATACAACTCTTTTCCTTATTCAAATCCAACTATTTCATTACACATCATAGTCATCATCAATGTCCTATTTTCATCAAAAACCTTATTTTCTTTGTGCAATTTGTGTTTTGAGACAAAACTATAACTTTGTAGGTGTTGATTGTTTTGATAGCATTGGACATGTACTTCCACATCGATTTGTGTCAACACGTGGGAGTCGTCTTAAATGCCCTCTCATAATCTTAGGAGATTCACTTTGTTAAGTGATTAATAATGTGAATGCACCTTTGTGATAAAGTGAGTTTAATTTAATTAAATGCTAAAGTAATTGGCATTAGTAATTAAATCAAGTCCTATCCGTTAGATCCAAAGTGAACGCGAGATTAAAACTTAGTGGTATATCACTTTAGGAGATCTAGGGTTTTGGACTTAGGGTAAACTCAAGGTTATAAAAGACAACCTATGCGAGAGGAGGAGACACGGTGATGGTATAGAAAGAGTGTGTGAGCACTCAGGTGTGCAGGGGCAGGGGCCAAGGAAACTAGATCTGTGATGATTTTATTAAATAAAATCAAGACTCATATCCTGGGATAATGGCCCTTCTGAGGAAATACAAATGCTACAACAAATAGCCTAGCAAATGCGTTATGTCACATGAACATCTCCCCCATATTGCGCTGTAGAGTGCCTCTCGATGCAACCATGCTCTAGATCCTAACACCTTGCATGGTGACTAGGCTAGGAAATCTTAACTAACTCACTTAGTCATCATTTGAGGATAAATTGCTAATATCCGAAATGAATAATACAATTAAAGGTGACATGAAGACTTAGTGACTGGTAAGGTAAGCCATAGGATAACATTCTTCCCCTCAATCACAAGTTTATATCTCTATATCAACTAAGCAATAAGCACTAATGCAAACGCTGATATACTGGGTCTTTTAGAAGTCCCTTTGATTTGAGCTTCAATGAAAAATTTGCTTGAACAACAGTCAAAACTGGATGCTCGATGGTTCATCTGAAATGAATTGAAAGAGATTTGAAATATGGAAGTGGACATCTACCAATGTTTGAACAATTCCTAATTACTTAGCAATCTGATCATTTGACAAGTAATTTAGCTAGAGGAAATTGGCGTCTCTTGTTAATTGGTGAACATGTAGTATCACCACTCTACTATCAGTGAATCACTAAAGTGCTCTCTAAATTTGGTGATTCGGGTTGACCACCAACCAATTGATATGTATCTGGTCGTTTAGGATGACCACTAACCATTTTGACACTTTTAGGTGGCGAATAATATCCCAATGTATTCCAATTAGATAATAAAGAGCAATGAGAGGAGCCCAAATTCCATGTTGGAACTTCCCAAATGTTGATTTGATGATGATTTGAAGTTCCATATTCCATGCTAAAACTTCCTTGATTTGATTGTAGACCAATTGCCTGAGGACTTCTAAACTTGAAGCTTGACCATCATCAATGATATTCCTCCCTCTCAGGTACAAGGTGAGAAGAATGAAGACCTATTACAAGATGTGTCATTACTTGAGATTGAATTCTTTGATGAATAATATATCTTCTTGGTTGTTGATGACCATTGCCAAAGATTGATCCACCCATAGTGAATCTTTGATCTTTTTAGGTTTGTTTCGTTTGGAGCATTTGTCATTCTTTCCACAACGCTGATAAGGATGGAGATCAAAACATTGATTCTCCACGTGACAAACTTGTTGATAATGTTGGCACCTAGCATTCTGATGCTGGATTGAATAGGTGAAGTTGAATCTTCTTGAAGGAATCTAGCACTTTGGAACAATGTTATTAAAACCTTACTGGTCTAGCAAAATTGGCCAGTTGAACCGGTTTGGAGGGAAAACAGCCTGACCGGTGCGACAGAACCGGTTTTGGCCGGTTTGGTATCTAATTGGTCATTTTCACCCAACCGGTTGGTTCTGTACGAAATTGGCTGGTTTAGTACGACATTCGTACGATGCATCTAGGCCCACAAATTTCAAATATTTTTAGAAAAAAAATATTCGTGCGAAATTACCTAACCCAAGGGTAATGGTAATGTTAAATTCTTAAAGTAAAAGGATGAAAATGAAAGATAAAGGAGAATGTCACTTTTACGATGAAAATGACATTCTCCTTTATCTTTCATTTTCATCGTAAAAGTGACATTCTCCTTTATCTTTCATTTTCATCTTTTTACTTAAATTTTTAACATTACCGTTAATTGTTTCAGGATGTTTGAGAGTGGTTCCAACCTCATTGGACTTCATATGGAGAAAGTAGAATTTTAGGTCCCATTCAAAATTCAACAAACTTAACAGTTTTCAGGATTTCAAGATTGGCAGGATTGCAACGTTTTCACTGGATTCTATCATGTATGAGGGTACAAAATTGACATTTAATCAAGAGCACCAAGCCCTGTATGTACCTCGATGTTGGTGACATTGATTGTTGAATTCTTCTGTCATGACCCTAATAAAAATGTACTGTTCACTCAAGTAAAATCACTTATTAGGCACGCTAAATTTTTTCTATCTTATTTTAATGCTTAGAGGTTCCTAATAAAAGTAATGATCTTGATGATATGTAGTTATTTGTTGTAGCATGATTGTTTTGGACTCTAGAGGACATTTAAAGCCTCGTTGTTGATGTATTTTGGTTCAAAGATGGATTTCACTCGGTGCTATTTTGGTTATATACACTCTTGCTTGTTATATAAATGAGAAACTTTGCATATTTGTGTATAAATGGTTTGGATTCATATGGATGCACATGAATATATATGTTTTTTTTCAAAATTTGAATATTTTATGTAGTTTTTGGTCTATCGTTTTTTTTCCTATTTATTTCCGGTTTGGTCCGGTTTCACATTTTTGAGGTCAACCGCTTTGGTCTCGTTTTTGGTTCTGATAACATTGGTTTGGAATACGAAAGGTAACTTCCTTTTCATAATCGATACCTGTTATGTGCTTATTATTCCTGATTTCTTTCCAAGGTCTGATGATGGGCTTGGTAAGAGAACTGAACCTGTTCATGAAAAACTTCATCTTCATTTGAAACTTCTTCTGAAGTTGTTTGATTGAGTTGATCATGTGCTGATTGCTGATTGGAATCTTTATCAAACTCAAAAAGTGTTTTGAACAAGTTCTAGTTAAGAACGTTGAAGATTCTTTCGCTGGAGTTCATCATGAAGAAGTTGTGACCGAATTAGGAAATCTTAACAAACTCACTTAGTCATCATTTGAGGATAAATCATTAATATCCTAATTGAATAATGCAATTAAAGGTGACATGAATACTTAGTGATTGGTAAGGTAAGCTATAGGCTAACAAGTTTCAGATGCCATGCATGGATCAAAGTGTAATTTGTCCCTTAGATCATACAAGTTTGTTCACAATCATGGTGCATGTTTGTAGCTCATAACTAGGCATTAAAGTGGATCTTTGTGACTAGAGTCCTAGAGATGTGACCACAGCTCATGTGATGACAATAACAAAGTTTTCAGTCAATGCTAATGAGGTCATTAGAGTTTCAGAGTTCTGTTCCTCACTTCAGCAAGTTTTTTGGGATTTATTGAAAATTTGAAGAATCCAAAACCTTCTTTCTAAGTTTGAACTATATACAGGATTGTCAAACTTGAAATTTCACAGGTTGGTATGATGATGCTCAGGACATCTGCACTTATATATAGTAGTGTTTATTTCTGTATATTGAAGGGTATTTAATTTGTGACTATTAGGGAATAAAATAGGTGCACCTGTGCATTTCTGTTTTCAGCATACTTGTGCTTGGCTCTTGCACTCTCTTTAGTGCACTAGATCTCTCTCTGTCTCTAGTGCACTTGTAAGGAGGCTATTTCAGAATTTGGGTTAGATTTGGTTCCATCAATTCTCTTCTTGACCATTGTAAATCTCAACATTTGCTTCGAACTATCCACTTTATTCAGTGTTTTTTCTATTAGAGCATTTCTAAATTCACAAGTTGGAAAAATGGGCTCTTGACTGTGTTCCCACATATCAATGTGGGAAAATTCTACCCCAAAGCTGAGTCATGTTTAGGTGATTCCCAGCTGTCTCTGAATGATAATTAAACATTGGACGAGTGTCTACATTAGAAGACATCTCAAGCAACTGGCCTTCTGGATTAGGTTTTGGCTAGCTCAAGATACTGGTTGTTTCTGGGCCCTGGCAATTCTGCACATCACAAAATCTAAGATCTCAAATTCTAGTGCCAAACTGGTGAAGAGCGGTGACACATACAAAATTCATGAAAATATGATTCTCTATCTAAAGTAATCGTGTTGCTCCTCACCTGAAGTTTGGCAGTTTTCTGTTGAGATTTGGGTACCTTGGAAAGTGGTCCCCTTGTGTTTGTGAGTCTCTAAACACAAAGGGGGAGACTATACCCTTATTACTTTACTTTATGTTCTAATTTCACGTTGACTTAGGAGTTTAAGTCAAAAGTGAAATACGTCACTTAAGTTATTAAAGTGACATTTAATTCACTTTGTGGGTGAATTAAAGAAAGTGAATTAAAGGACGTGATGCAAACTAAGGAAACTTGGGAAAGTGGATTTCCTAAGTGAGATTTTTGCATTAAATCTCGCCCATTGATTAGACATGGCTAGATTGGATCTAGGCCATTGATCTCTTAGGGTTTGGCCAAAGAGAGGCTAAAGGAGGGAAAAGGGTAAGGAAGAGATTTATCTTCACTTGAGAGATTTGAGAGGAGAGGAGGAGGATAAGAAAAGCTCTTGAGTGCATTTCTTGAGGAGAGGAGGGTGCATGAGGTCAAGGGTTTGAGGAGAAGCATTGCTTGGGTGCTAGCTTGCATGTAGGGTCATTCATGGAGGCTTGGGCACTAGCTTGAGGTGAGGCACATTCTAGAGGTGAGGGGCGCACATGCTAGAGGAGAGGTGCATTCTAGAGGAGTGGGGGCGTTTCTAGCTTGGGAGAGGTACCTATCTTGAGGGGAAGACTCATTCACTTGGAGAGGCGCACTCTAGAGGAGTGGAGGGCGCAAGGGTGAAGGAGGGCGCACACACTTGTGGAGTTTTTGCTAGAGGAGGGGCGCGCACTTGAGCATAGTGCACACCAAGCCATGGAGGGAGGCACTCTTGTGTAAAGGGTGCAAGACCAAGGGCAAAGGCAAAGGAAAAGGGCAAGGTTCAAGCAAAGGCAAAGGCAAAGGCTTGTTAGAATATGAAGGATGTGTGCTCGTTTTACCATTGACAATACCCTTGTCACCCAACCATAGGCTGAAGCCACCCTCCAAGCACCTTAACCTTGATAGAGAATCATTCCGGAAGCAAACCCTAGGCTAGATAGCCATACAAAGGGTAGCACACCTTTCCCTAAGGATAGCGCATCAACAAGAGCTGATCAGATAGTCCAAACCCTAGCCAAGAGATAGTCCAAGCCAAAACGTAATTGCTAGCTGCAGCAGCTGCACCAACAACTCTCCTCCAAACCTGTGCACAGGACTGCAATTGCACTGCGCAGAACTGGCTCTCTGCCACTGTTGAGATGTGTCAAATGAGAGACTGGCGCCCTGTATTTATAGTGGTTTTGGCAGACTTACTGGGGCCGACTTCTCCTTATGGGTACCTGTCTATTCAGTATATATTAATTCTTCTGGCCGACGACTTCTCTTGAAGGCTAATAACCTAATACATATTATCTTCTTGAGCCGACAAGTCTTCTAGGGTTATTAGTCAACTCATTAGGGTTTCTCTTGCTTCCCGGAGTCTTCTATTCTTGTTAGGTTCACACGTGGAGGTAAATACCTCCCGTAGCTACCATAATATCAACACTCCCTCCTAGCTAGGGAGGTATTACAGTTAATGGTCTTGAGCACAAAAACATACCATTCACCCGGTAGCATCAACATAGTTGTATAGACTAGATCATGACTAGATCATGAGCACCGTCATCATCATCAGTGTCATCAACTGCATCATCTCTCAAAACCATATTCTATCTGAGTAATCAGACATGATGCTCACTCCACAGAGTGATACAAGAGCCATTCTTCTAGTCTAGAAGAGTAAATGCTCTGAACCATTTTCCGTCTGGAAAATCTCTGTTCATCATTCATCTGGCTGATGATTATCTCCAATAAACTGCTGATATTCTTCAAGGCAATCAGAACAAAAATAGAACACAACTGTGTCTATCCATAGTAGTACATAACTACAATCCAGTGGTGCACTACCACACCAAGTAACACACAAGTACTTGATCAACAACATATAGTCACGAACAGTGGAACATATCCACCACAATAGAATACATCTACTGTCATACAGTCTTCATAACAATCATCTGATAGCAACCTGCACAGAAACAATGTTATGATATAAACTGAATCATTTGGGCCAATCTTTCACTCACATCTGTGAGATCTGAAAGAATATCTGCCCTCAGAGTAGAACAATGAGATATCTGGACTATTCTTCTCAAGCAAGGAAGAATAA
>ML798995.1:93683-112370 GCA_009831015.1 Picea engelmannii
AGAACCCATTGCTACCACAAAATTCGAACTAGAGGATCTGGAGGAGCCTGAAGAAGGGGAGCATCTCTTCCACTCATAGATGTGGCTGAAGGGGACCCCACTCTATTTCATTGTTGACAACGGTAGCAAGAACCTGATCTCAGCAGAGGTTGTCAAGAGGTTGAACTTGACAATGACGTCGAATCCTCAACCATACACCATCGGTTGGCTCAACGAGGGGTGGGACATCCACGTCAACAAGCAATATCGCCTGCATTACGACATCAAACCCTTCAAAGACGAGGGATTATGTGATGTTGCCGCCCTTGATGTTTGTGATGTTTAGTTAGGACAACCATATATGTGGAAGCGTCATGATGTTTAGGAATCTAGGCCCCGTAGTGTCATTATTACTTTGGGAGATAAACTCTACAGGGTACCAGAGGCGGTCCCAAAGGTCGCGGTCTCTTTGATCTCCATGAAGCAGTGTAGAAAGGTGGTTTCTCAGATCGAGAGGTTTGTCCTCTTTATGGTTCGATTAGAGGGTGAACAAAGGGTCACTACAATCGTCAAAACCTTTGCATGGGGTCTCTCTACACAACAATGATAAGTGGACAAGATAGTAGAGGAATACAAAGACATATTCACCTCGCCTAATAGGGTCCCTGTGCACTGTCAAGTAAAGCACTCAATTGATTTAAGACTCAATGCTCCTCTACCTAACGACCCTGTCTATAGGCGTTCTCTTATGGAGAATGAAGAAATCAAATGCCAAATCCAAGAGCTAATTATGAAGGGCCACATCAGACCAAGCTCCTCACTTTGCAAGAGCCCATTTGTTCTGGTACTGAAGAAGGATGAGACATGGCAACTTTGTATTGATTACAGAGCCTTGAACAAGATCACAGTCAAGAACCGGTACCCAATTCCTCGGATTGATGATCTTCTCATTCAACTCAAGGGAGCCAAGTTTTTTAGTAAGATTGAACACGCTGATGTGTGGAAGACGACCTTCAAGTCTAAAGAATGTCTCTTTGAGTGGTTGGTCATGCCTTTTGGCTTGATTAATGCCCCGACCACATTCACGCAGATGATGGATGATATATTACAACCTTTCACAAACTCCTTTGTAGTTGTATTGGATGACATCCTCATCTTCAACAAAACTTGGGAGAAACATTTGAAGCATATTCAACAAGTCTTGGGCACCTTGCGACAACACTAGTTATATGTCAATTTGGAGAAATGTTCCTTCGACATGCAAATAATCCAATATTTGGGATACATCGTGGATGAGCAGGGTGTACATGTGGATCCAACCAAGATCCAAGTCATCTGCGATTGGCCGATAATGAAGACAATGACAGAGCTCCACAACTTCTTGGGTCTCGTCAATTTCTACCGTCAGTTTGTGTTGGGGATATCTCATATTGCTTGGGCCCTAAGCCATGTGACCAAGGGTGGAGCGAAGGCCAACTTTGTGTGGTCTGTGCCCTAACAAAAAACATTCGAGGATTTGAAATCCCACCTCTGCTCAACACGATTCCTTATTTTGCCAGGCTTGCAACAACCATTTGAGATTGAGATAGATGCTTCAGATTATGTTATTGGTGTAGTCCTCACTTAGCATGGACATTTCCTAGCCTATCACAGCGAAACTCTATCTGATATTGTTCGTAGATACCTCACCTATGACAATGAGATGTACTCCATTGTGCACACATGTCGACAGTGGAAGCATTATTCTAGGGAAGGAAACGATCATTCACACTGATCACAGGCCTCTGCAATTCATGCAGACACAAGGAAAGTTACAGAATGACCGCCATCAAAAGTGGTCCACATACCTGCAACAATTCCACATGAATATCAAGTACAAGAAGGGAAGCACCAACCATGTCGTAGATTGCCTCAGTCGACCCTCGGTGGCAGCACTAACCACAATTCTCAACTCTTGTGGACATGAAACATTTGAATGGCCACAATTATACAGTAATGACTCTAACTTTGCTACTACTTATTAAACATTGAGTGCAGGCAAAAAAAGTTCTAGACTTTCATCTTCAGGATGGTTTTCTATGTCATCTGAGTCATCTCTGTGTTCCTTTAAGCGAGTGGGCAAAGCTGATCTGGGAAGCTCATTACAACCGAGTAACGATACATTTTGGTGTAGAGAAAGCACTGCAAAAACGTTTTTATTGATCGAAGTTTTGACAAGATATTCACAAGTACATCAGATCTTGCACTGCCTACGCCATTGCCAAGCCCACCATCAAGAAACATGGGCTATACATCCCTCTGCCTACTTCGAATAGGCCTTGAGATTCCATCTCCATGGACTACATATCTGGTCTGCCTAAAACCAAACATGAGAATGACTGTGTCTTAGTGGTTGTTGATCGATTATCTAAGATGACAATTTTGGCAACCTACAAGAAGAGTATCAATAGTTGAGGCCACCGCCAAGATTTTCTTTTGCACATGTGGGTTCATTTTGGGCTTCTACGCACTATTATCTTCGATGGTCGTATGCAAAAGTTACACTCTCAAAAAGTTGACGTAACAACTACCCTCATCGGGGCCCATAAAACTTTTGGCGTTTCATCTCCTGGGGTTAGGGTTTTGGATGTTTAGGGTTTTCTCAATTATGCTTTATGTTAAAAAGGCCTTTGGAGTCTCATTGTAATCAACTTCTTGTGAATGAGCGTAGCTGACACATCTCTTCTCAGAGATAAACTACGATCATTCTAGCTATCTTGTGTGCTTTTGCATTTCACAATATTTTGTATTTTCATAAAGTCATTAATAGAATTTGAGTTTCACTATATTACTGTGTTCTGTGCCACATCTCTGTGTATTTCCTTGTTATATCTTTGTTATATTTTTGCCTTCATATCGTTCTCAAAATAATCTGGATCACTTGGGCAACTGAATTGTTTGTTGGTTGATTAACTTCACTTGCTAGTGGACTTAGCTCCCTTTGGTCGACTTGAATCCCATTGGGTTGAATTGTCCAGTGTAGGGGCGACCAAATTAAATGCCAAGTCAAGTCTAAATCTGTGGGGCTAATTCCTTACACCCATGATGTTTTTCATCAACACTGGGCATCTACCTTCGTGCCTAGGCAAGTTTACATCACCCCAGGGGCGTTTTATCCCGTGCTTGGCTGACAACACGTTCTCTTGGTCGATTGTATTCCTCTTCAATTCAAATAGAGCATGCTAGTTGATTTTATTTGATAGGGGTGACTTAATTCTTATTATTAGTCGAATTTATTTTGTGGATTCGATTGTTTACCTCCGTGGCTGACTTAGTTTCTTTTCCAAGTCGATTTGCATCACTAGCCGACTTATGTTATAATCTTGGTCGACTTTCATGTCCCTCATCGACTCAACTCTTTGTTGGTTAGATTATTTCCATTGCTGGTCGACTTGACATTCGATGGGTCGGATTTGCTCAGTCGGTCGACTTCCTTTTGATTTGGATGAGCTACAATTTTGTTGGGCGTTTTCTAAAGGTTGCCTGCTGTTTTAGACTTTGTTGGGTGTTTTTAAAAAAGGTTGGCCAAATTCCAAATACCCTGGGTGTTTCTAGATACCACAAGACGTTTTTAAATGATGTTGGGTGGATTCCGATTTAAAGGGACGTTTTTAGATGACGTTGGTCGAATTTAGAAGCTTTTGGACGAATTTAGATGTTGCCAGATGTGTTTGGATGTTGCCAGAGTGTTTTTAGATGTTGTGGGTTGTCCAATTCGCCCTTCAAACAATTTAGTTAACCGATGGTTACCCAATTCACCCTCTTATCATTTCTTTCCTCTACCAGAGACCCAACTCGACCATTGAATAGTTTTCTTTGCTGTTGGTCAGTTCATTCCATCGAGCTAATTTTCCCCTTATTTATTTAGCCGACTTCACTTACTAGTCGACTTGGATTCCGCTTTGGTCGATTGGGTTGTCTCTTGGTTGATTCATCTACCTTGGTGAACATGGGCTTGGTAATTGATTGATGAGCATAAATACAAGCCATTCGACAATAGGCTATCCAAAGTAGAGACCCAAGATTGGTTGGCTCCTTGAGAACAACTATTTATCATTGATGCATTGGCATCTAATTCCTTATGTGTAGACATTCTGAGAACATAGGGGATTGCAGTGGGTTGTTTCCATTGGTTGCACAAAGTGGACCTTGTAGTGATTAAAGGGGCAGAGGCTATGCCGTGGACATAGAATCCCATAGCATCAGACTCTGGTCACTAGCCTTAGAATATTTGCAGCGGACAAGAAGAGAGATAATAGAGCATCACAAAGGAACAAAGGCTTAGGGGTTCTTGTGTAGACATATATTTAAATATAAGACTGAGACAAAGATCAAAAGTTAAATTTTCGCATAGTATTCGTGTTGGTGAAGCGAGTGGGCTATAAGCCTCTCATTTACGAATCACCCTTTGTGCCCATTTTGTTTGTAACATCTTTTAAACAAAAAGACAGTTATTTATTAACAATGAAAAAATAGTGTGACTTCGTAGTATCTAGTCATGAATTCCATTGTGCCCATTTTGTTTAGAGGCATCTTTTAAACAAAAAGAAGATTAAATATTAACAATTGAAAAATACATTGACTTAATAATATCCATGACATCAAGAAGTCCATCTAGAGGATGAGATTTCACTAACTTGGTAATATCCATGCAGTCACGAAGTCAATCTAGAAGATGGAATTGTTTGAGTCATGAGAAGTGCTTTCACAAAATGACCTTTAGGATTGAAGATAATTTGAGCCTATTCTAGTCTCTCTCCTTTACATTCCATGTCACTAGTGACTTAAAAAAGTTTTGAAACCTAGTACTAGATCAAATAACAAAATAACTAACAAAAACATGCATGTCTTCAAGATTTCTTGATCAATCTAGTCCTTTTTGGTTCTTGGGTTTCACTTTAACTAGAGGTTTCATCACTTGAAAGAATTTGAGGAAGCTTTGGGAGTCCAGGACCTTGAATGCATGCTCACATACTAATTATGCTTACCATTGTGTCATAGCGAACTTGATTTCTTGAACTCTTTTTCCCCAATCTTGTAACATGACATATGCCTTTCTCTACATAGGTAAGTAATTTTGCATGTTAATGAATGGTAAGGCACAATACACTCCTCTAACTTTTGAAGTTTAAAGTTCCCCTTGTTGAATTTGTATTTGAAGATTTGATGTTTTGTTTCCTAGTAGAGTCTATCCTTCTCATTGTTCCACTTGAATTGTGCTACTATTCTTTAGATAACCTCATAGTTCCCACTTATCTCTCAATGTTCATGCATTGAATCTCTCCTATCAAATAATTAATACAATAATCTCTCAATAATTCTTGTTATTGTATTTGGAGCATTGTTCTTGGAGGTTGCCCCCTTCAAGAGGCAAGTGAACAGAGCTCTCTATTTTTATCTATCTTTTCTCTTGTGTTCTTGGTTTTTGCACTACATTTTATGTAATTGCTCTATAGTTTTGGGATTGATAATGGTTGCAATTCCCCGGGTATCTTCACTGTGTCTCCCTTGTTTATTTGGAAAGTGTCACAGGATGCTATGAAGTCTTGGATATATATTTTCATGCTATCCCAGAAGAATAAATTCTTAGTTCTTTCATAGGTTTTATGAAATCCAGAGTGATTGACTATCAATGATTAACGTAGCTCCTTTAATACTTCTTGTTTTAGGGACGAATCTTTTGTTAGAACAATGTGCCCTTTATAGCACAATGTATCTTGTTGTCATGTATAATTTTTAGGTGGGTTGGGATCTACCTAAAGTCGTTGGCTTGGTTACCTTAAAGTATTGTTTGCTAGCCATTCCTTTTCAAGCCTCCTCGAGCCATCTTGGAATTGGTAATGATAAGGCAAAGAGTGACCCATCCTCATCGAATTGTCTCGATAAAACATTAATCACAACATTCTCTTTACCTTTCTTATATATGATCTCATAATCATACCCCATCATCTTGGTGACCCATTTATATGCTCTGGTGAAGGCCACTGTTGGTTAAGCAAGTACTTCAAACTATGATGTCTAGTCTTGATTTGAAAACACTTACCTATGAAATATGGGTGCCAAGTCTCCATTGCAAGAAGGATAGCCATAATTTCCTTCTCATATGTGGGTTTTCTCAAATTGCGGTCACACAATTTGTTTACTGGTGAATGCCAAGGGGGGTCTTTGCATTAATACTACTCCGAGACCTCTCCTTGAAGCATCACATTCCAAGACAAAAGTCTTATTAAAGTCAAGTATTGCTAATATTGAAGTAGTGAACATGAATTCCTTTAAAGTAGCAAAGACCCATGTTGTTACATAACTCCAAACAAAGACATTCTTTTTAAGGAGTGAAGTTAAGGGTGCTGCATTTTTTCCATAACTTTTCACAAATTTCTTGTAGTAGCTTATAAGTTTGAAGAATCCCTTCAAGCTCTTCAGTGTTTTGGGACGGGGCCAATCTTGCATAGCTGCCATTTTCTTGGGATCAACTCATACTTCCTCCTAACTTACACTGTGACCCAAATATTCAACCTTAGGAGCCCCAAAAGCACATTTGGAACACTTCACAAATAATTGGTTGTCTCTCCAGAGTTGCAAGGACTTATTGACATGCTCTATGTGTGATTCCCATGCTTGACTGTAGATCAATATATCATCAAAGAATACTAACACAAATTTGCATCTGAAGGGTTTGAAAATCTTGTTCATGAGACTTTGGAAAGTGGATGGAGCATTACAAAGGATGAAAGGTTTCACTAGAAAACCATAATGAACTTCATGTGTTCTAAACGTTGTCTCTGGGATGTCTGTCTCTTTCATCTTGATTTGGTAGTATCCTGAACATAGATCAAACTGAGTGAAATTTTTTTCTCCATGAAGTTCATCAAGGGGATCATCAATAACATGGATGGGAAATTTGTCCTTGATTTTCAACTTATTGAGAGCCTTAAAATAAATACATATGTGCCAAGTGCCTTCCTTCTTTAATACTATGATTGTTGGTGTTGAATAAGGGCTTGAACTGGGACATATTGTTAGAATTTTTAAATTTTCTAGTTACACAATTACAATTACTTAATCCAATAGCAACTGTAGTAGGACCACTGAAAGATAGACAATCACAGATACAATAGAACACACATATTATACCGGGAAACCCTCGTGGGGGAGAAAACCTAACAACCAAAATCCTCAATATAGATTCCTTCAACCAGTGCAATGATGCGCTATAGCTCTCCAAGAAAGACCAAGACCAAGACCAAAACACGAAAATAACCAATCTCCAAGACTTGTTTGTAGACCTTCTTATGCGCTCCAATATGCACAAGAGAAGTGTGTGAGTGTGTTCAAATTATTGAGTTTTCAATAAGCTAGGTTAAGCATGAAGTTCATTCCATTTTAACATTTGTCTTAACCATAAACAATAATGTTGTAGCAACCAAGATCACAAGAAGAAACACCATGCACAAGAACACAAGAAATATCCCGGGAAACCCTTCTCAACAAGGGAAGAAAACCCAACCAAATCCTTTGCTATATTCTTCAAGAGAAATACCTTCACCACCAATAAGACCTATCACACAAGAGGGTGATCAAACCCTATAAGACTAGCGCCCAAGAGAGGTGCACACTTTTCCGAAGAAGGTGTACTTGCTGAAATTTCAAAACTCACGTAAAAGATATGATTCCTCAATGGAGAATTTACCTTTAATTATACTAGACTGAACCTGTCAACAAAAGTGTCTATTGGCACAACATGGCTGACCTCACTAGCTCAAAATATA
The DNA here is from genome assembly GCA_009831015.1 of Picea engelmannii. Taxonomy (NCBI): domain Eukaryota; kingdom Viridiplantae; phylum Streptophyta; class Pinopsida; order Pinales; family Pinaceae; genus Picea; species Picea engelmannii. The sequence continues at coordinate 101,471 of ML798995.1, forward strand.
ATTAATATTAACCAGATTAATTATCTTTTACATTAATTATTAATCACATTAAGGTGGGGCCGATCTGCTCCCTTTATATTACAATTAGGGTCACAGTCAGATCTGACTCTTGAACAATATAGCAATAGATCTTATACACCCACTAGTGCTCATCCACTAGGGGCACATCCATAGGGATGTCCATATCACTGACTCACAACATTACACAGAAGAACCATTTCTTCACTAGTGCTCAGCCACTAGGATCATGTTCACCTGTGCTCGTCCACATGCACGCCCACTCAACATATCTTCTTTTCCACTGCATTGCACAAGAGAGTCATCTGGATTTTCTCATCAACTCTTCTACTCAAAGGAGGCTAATACATCATCTTCATTTATGTTCTCATGACGATGCACCCAACACTTTGGTATTTCACACGTTCACCTTGTGCTTAGCTACAGGCACATCCAACTCAACATATATCATTTCTCACCGCGTTACACAGGAGAATCATCTGGAGTTCTTCTCAACTCTCTGTAAGGAGGAGGCCATCTCTATGTTCCAACTCTGTCTCAGATAGGAACCACACACCCCTCTTAGAGGCTTTCTCTCAGGTTTGTAAGCTGGAGAATATCTCACATAGCTGTAATCATCAACATCTCTCAGGCTTGTATGCTGGAGAATGTCTCACATAATTGCAATCATCAACACAAATGAGAGGAACCTATCATCTATTTATACACAACAATGTCTCTTGAAGAGACACGACCCTTGACCTAACTAACCCATAAAACAAGGTTGACTAGCCACAATGGAGCTTTTTACAATTATAAGTAAAATACCAATAATATAATAATTTCTGTTGAGTCGACTTGTGCAATATAATTATAATAAACTTTTAAAGGTTTGACTAAAACACATATACAATAATATCTTCCATAGTTACACCAAAAATATTAACACTCCCTCTTAACTAGGAAGGTATTCTTTCCAGACACATACTCTAAGTATGATACCACACGAGCTCGCATCCATTGTCTGTTGAACATGCGAATCTATACATCCTCGGATATCCATAGTGCAACATGAATTCAACCCATGCAACTAAGGTCTTTGGGTATCTCTCAATAACTACAACATGTCCCCAAGACATCCACTCCCTACGATGCATCAATACCTGATCATGTGCACTCTTGTCTCGGTGCCTGACCTTTTTCATGCTGGATGAGTTTCACCTGTCACTCCCTCTGAAGAGGGACCACACCAAGCTTGTCCCCGAAGTACTTGAACTTCCTCCTTGACAACGGCTTGGTGAACACATCCAAAACCTGATCCTCGGTAGTACGAACTTGAGCCTCAATTCTCCCCTCTGTATGATATCCCTAATATAGTAGTATCTGATCTCGGTATGCTTTGACCTTTCATGGAACACCGAGTTCTCAGACAACTTTGTGCAACTCTGGTTGTCACACCAAATGCAGTTCGTCTCCAATACGAGACCAAATATCCCAAAAAACATCTTCCGAAACCATACTGCTTCTCTGCTCGTTGCGCATGCTGCCACATACTCAACTTCAACCGTACTGCGTGCCACACAAGACTGCTTCCTGCTACTCCATGAGACCATACTAGAGCCAAGACTGAAACAATATCTTGAAGTGATCTTCCGGTTAGGAATACTGCTGGCCCAATCTGAATCTGAGTATCCATACAATCCAAAATCATGGTCAGATCTATACCAAAGACCATGATCTAGAGTACCCTTAAGGTACCTCAACATATGTTTTGCTGCAACCAAATGAACCTATCTGGGCTGCTCCAATTGCTGAATCAGGGTGTTCACAAAAAAACATATATTCAGTCTTGTGTTCGTCAAATACATCAACGGACCCACTATCTGCTTGTATAAGGTAGAATCCACATTCTCTGAAGTTGTATCCTACAACAACTTTAGATTTGATACCATCGGGGTAGCCATGGCCTTACAATCCAATATCTCGAACCTCTTCAAGATTTCCACAACATACTTTCCTTGATTTAGGAAAATCCCATTTGATCTGCCAAACTTCTAGTCCCAAGAACTAGTGCATCATTCCTAAATCTTTCATCTCAAATTCTGCAACCAATTTTCTCTTACATTCAATGATGAGATTTTCCGCACTGAATGTAGAAACAAGTCATCTACATACAACAATAGAATCACGGGTTCACCATCCTCAACCTTAAAGTAAAGGTTAGGATCTGCATTGCTCTTGGTAAAACCCAAGCTCATTAGAAAATTGTCCATCCTAGCATACCATGCTCTGGGTGCTTGCTTCAATCCATATAAAACCTTCTTTAATCTACACACATGAGTCTCCCTGTCACATGTCTCAAATCCAAGTGGTTGCTCCACATAAACTTCCTCTTTTATTTCACCATTCAAGAAGGATGTCTTTACATCCATCTAGTGCACCTTCCATTTCATCATAGTGGCCAATGAAATTATAGTCCTGATCGTGGTATATCTTGCTACGGGAGAAAAAGTCTCTTCATAGTCAATCCCTTCCTTCTGAGAGAAACCTTGGGCCACAAATCTTGCCTTATATTTTTCAATACCGATCCGCTACGTGTTTCATCTTGTAGATCCATTTCGAACTCACCACAGATTTTTCCTTTGGTTTGGGAACCACATCCCAGATATCATTCTAAAGAATTGATTGGTATTCTTCTTCCATGGCATCTTTCCATACTTGATTTTATGCAGCCTCTTCATATCTGGAAGGTTCTGCATCCATTATGTCACCATTCAAGAAGGATGTCTTTACATCCATCTGGTGCACCTTCCAATTCATCATAGTGGCCAATGAAAGTATCGTCCTGATTGAGGTATATCTTGCTACGTGAGCAAAAGTCTCTTCATAGCCAATCCCTTCCTTCTGAGAGAAGCCTCGGGCCACAAATCTTGCCTTATATTTTTCAATACTGCCATTCGCTGCGTGTTTCGTTTTGTAGATCCATTTCGAACTCACCAAAGATTTTTCCTTTGGTTTGGGAACCACATCCTAGATATCATTTTGCAGAATGGATTGGTATTCTTCTTCCATAGCATCTTTCCATACTTTATTTTATGAAACCTCTTCATAACTAGAAGGTTCTGCATCCATTATGTCACACAAGCATGCCACGTAGCTGGAATACAACTTCGGCTTCTTACTTTCCTTGAAATATTTCTCTGGGGCACCAATTCTTTCTGCATATCTGATAATCTCTTGTGCCCAAGTTGGTCTTCTCTTGTGAGAAGGTATCTCGGTTGGTTTTTGAGGTTCTATTATGTCATGATCCTCTGGAATGACTTCCTCTGGTTCAACTGCCTCTGTAACTTTAGGAACTTCATTCTTTTCTTCATGTACCTCTTCTACACGGATCTGTTTTGATTCACTGGAAGATGCATTCTCATCGAAGGTTAGATCTCGACTGATCTCCACTTTCCGGTGACCGGGAATGTATATCCTGTAAGCCTTCGATGTGTCACTATAACCGAAAAATATTTTCTTTTGTCTGAAAGGGTCCAACTTTGTCCTCTTTTCCTTGGGGACGTGAACAAATACAGGGCAACCAAATATTTTGAAATCGATGACTTCTGGCTTCTCTCCTGAAAACATCTCCTCGGGTGTCTTGTTTTCAAGCACCTTGTGGGGACTTTTATTCTGCAAATACACTGCAGTCTTCGCTGCTTCTGCCCACATATGCATAGGAAGATCTTGATCATGGATCATGGCCTTTACTGCTTCCATGATCATTTGGTTCTTCCTTTCAACTATTCCATTATGCCGAGGGTTATAGGGAGTAGAAAGCTCCCTCTTAATCCCAACTTCCTTGCAATACTCCTTGAATTATTCTGAGATGAATTCACCTCCATTGTCTAATCACAAGGTATTTATCTTCCTCTCTGTCAAGTTTTCTACCAGAGCCTTGAACTCTTTGAATTTGCCAAAAACTTCATTCTTTGCTTTTAATAAATACATCCAAGTTTTACGTGAGTAATCATCAAAGAAAGATACATAATATACATACCCACTTAGTGAAGCTGTCGACATCGGTCCACACACGTTTGAATGTACGATGTCCAAAAATACTTTGGCTCTGCTATTGCTATTGGAAAATGAGTGCTTTACGTTCTTTCCTTGTGCACATCCTTTGCACAATCCATCTGGTTCTGCTTGGATTTCTGGAAGACCTGTCACCATTTTACTCACAACCGAAAGAGCTTTGTAGTGTAGGTGAGCAAATATCCTATGCCATAGTTCACTGGGATTCACAATATCATGAACCATTGCGGAGTCTGAATGTCCTTTTAATTTGTAGAGACCTCCTTCTTCAACTCCAATCACTACTGCATCATCAAGGGTCTTCCCTCTCAGCCACATAAGAACTTGACCATCAATAAATGCTACTCTAAATCCTTTCTTGTCCAATGCTGAAATTGAGAGAAGATTCTTCTTTAAACCTGGAACATAGAGAACTTCCTTTATCTTCATTGGCTTGCTTGAGTTTAACTCGTAGGAATCTTCTCCAACACCTTTGATTGGACACTGATAATCATCACCCAATTTCACCCCGTGAGGCGAATCTTTGTGAATAAGGTTAGATAAGGAGTCTTCATAGCTTGTCATGTGCTTGGAAGCACCACTGTCTATCAACCAAGTGTCTCTTCTATGAGTAACAGTAGTTGTGAGGGCTGATATAAGAACATAATTCTCATCACTTGATTCATCTTGCTTTGCAACCTTCTTGGGAGGCCCATCATCTTCAACTGTGTAAGCTTGACGCCTCTTACTTCCTTTCTTATTCTTAATTTCCATAATGTGGGGGAAATCCCTAGCAAAGTGTCCCAATTCCCAACAACAGTAACATCTGATCTTTGAGTTGTCTCTTTGACCCATCTTAAACTTCTTAGGTAAATAATGTTCCTTCTTGTTCTTTCCTTTCCTGGTGTGGGAGGCTAGGGCTTGATCTTCATTTTCCATCTTTTCTTCTCTTGCAACTGTCCTAGCTTCTTCCTGGTTACAATCTTCCCAAATCCTATTGAACTTGGGAAGCTTCTTCCTTGAGCAAATTCCTTGGATGAATGCATCCCATAACCTTGGGAGGCCATTCAAGGTAGTCATCACCATCTCTTCTACTTCTACTGAGTCACCAATGGCTTCTATCTGCTCCTTGATTTGATTTACTCTTGAGAAGTAGGAGTGAATGGTTTTTGAGTTCTTCATTTTCACATTCTTCAATTGAGATCTCAGAGTCATTCTTCGGTTTATGTTGCTTCCTTCAAACAGATGAGTTAAGGTGTCCATCATTTATGTTGAAGAAGATAATGATGATACATGATGGATAATTTGGTCCTTAATGGAGTTTGCAATAATCCATTTTTCTCTCACCATGTCCATCTTATATTTTGCCTTAGCTTCATCTCCTTGAGGTTCTTTAACTTCTTCTATAATGAACTTATCCAGTTCATGTTCTTTAAGAAGGAGGGTTACTTTGTACCTCCAGGCACTGAAGTTATCAACTCCATCTAGCTTCTCATCGATTTTTGTTTCGGTAGTCATCCTGCCTGAGGCCACACAAAAATATGACCAGAATTGAAAGACTGAACTTACCAGCAGGTGCGCTATGCTAAGGAGAGCTTCTTGGTGGTCTTGATTTGTAAAAATTCCCCTAGAAACTGGAAAAAGTCAACCTTAGGGTTTGGGTGAAACCTTGATTGCAACAGCTACAAACTGGAAAACTGGTCCACTAGAAAAGTGCGTCAGGATAGGGCGAACCTCTTGATGGTCTTGGTTTGTCTGGCAACTGTCTCTAGACTGAAAACGACTCCCTTTTAGGCTTCTATATCTGCCACTGTCTTCTATTCAGGCCTGCTCTGATACCATGTTAGAATTTTTAAATTTTCTTGTTACACAATTACAATTACTTAATCAAATGGCAACTATAGTAGGATCACTGAAAGATAGACAATCATATATACAATAGAGCACAAAGATTATCTTGGGAAATCCTCTCGGGGAAGAAAACCTAGCAACCAAAATCCTCAATATAGATTCCTTCAACCAATACAATGATGCGCTATAGCTCTTCAAGAAAGACCAATACCAAAACACCAAAAGAATCAGTCTCCAATACTTGTGCGCTAGACCTTCTTATGCGCTCCAAGATGCACAAGATAAGTGTGTGAGTGTGTGTCCAAATGAGAGGAACCTATCCTCTATTTACACACAACAATGTCTCTTGAAGATACAAGACTCTTGACCTTACTAAGTCATAAAACAGGGCCGACTAGCCACAATGGGGCTTTTTACAATTATAAGTAAAATACCAATAATATAATAATTTCTGTTGATCCAATTTGTACAATATAATTATAATAACCTTTTAAAGGTTCGACCAAAACAAATATACAAGAATATCTTCCGTAGTTACACCAAAAATATTAACACATATGACCCTTGCCTTCAATAGCTCATGAATGATCTTTTCTATTTCATTGTTTTGTGCAAAAGGGTGGCGATAAGGACATACATATGGTGGTTGAATTCCTGGAATCAAGGGAATGCCATGGTCATTCTCTCCTCGAGAAGGGGGTAATCCCTTTAGTGACTCGAAGAACATATGATGTTTTCCAAGGACTAGCTGTAAGTATGGGTGGATTTCTTGTGTTGGGTTATCCATAACCTGTATGGAATTCAATTGAGTAATAATGCCTGAGTGGTCCTTCTTTAAAAATTCTCCATAGGATGAGAGCTAACTATTTCAAGAGAGGTTGCCTAAATCTATGGAAGAGAGTGTACATGACCCTCTTTAGTGAAATTCATATAGAGTTGTTTGAAATCCATGCTGACTAGTCCCAACATGCATAACTATTCTACCCTCAACACTTTATCACACCCATCTCCCATCCAAAGTCTTAACATTTTCACATCTTCCTCTACATTTCATCATACCTCCATTGGCGATCATGATTTGAAAGTTGTGCACCAGGTGTACAACACATTGGGTTTCTTCTGCCACTATCTTGTGAATGAAATTATGAGTATTGCCATTGTCAACTAGGACTATGAATTTCCGGTGCTTGATGTTATCCGCGAGTTTCAAGGTTTGTGGAGTTGAAATACTTGATAATGCATGTAGGGAGATAACTGGTTCTTCATGAGAGAATGGAGGTTCAATATCCGTCTGATTTTGAGTATTGGAGTCTTCAACTTGTAACTCTGGTGTCTCTTCGATACTTATGTTTTCGGTTAGGGCCTAAGTGGTCATATCAATTTGGAACAATTTTTGTTCTTTACATTGATGACTTGGAGCGTATATTTCATCACAATTGTAGTAGAGTTCTCATCTTTGGTGATTTTCCATTTTCTCTAGAGACAACCTTTGTACTTTCAAGGGATGAGTAGGAGTTGTAATTAGAGAAGTGCCTTGGGGAGGAAGAGTGCGATGCATGAAGGTTGGTTTATTTGTTTGTTCATTGATCAATGTCTCTGCTTCTAAGGCTCTCTATGTCGCTTCCAACCATGTAGTAGGATGTTGCATTCTAACTTGTGCTAGAATATCCTTCTTGAGACCACTAATGAAAAATTATTTATAGAAATAATATGTTAATTTCTATGTATGGATAAATAATTACTCAAAGGTTTCCATAAAGTAAGTGATTTGAGTTAGTTTGGCGTAACTTGGTAAGTTGCCTCAAATAGTGAGTATATTTCTTGAAACATGCATAGACAACTTTAACAAATTGACTCTAAGTGATATAGCTTGCATATGCTTTTTTATTCCATTCCCTCCATTTCCATAATTTTGGATCTAGATATAGGACCCCCACCCTAAGTTTCATCACGTCATTAGTAATGTCTTGGAGGGAAAATTAACGTTCCATCTAAGTGATCCACCTTGATGTGTCAGAACCATCAAACATTTTCAGGCCCACCTTAGGAGAATGATGCCATATGTTATTATCCATTGATCTATTGATGTGTAGACTCGACAGAGGTTGTGGGTGGCTAAATAGTATCAAGTTAGAAGTTTCTTCCTAGTATTCTGGATAATAACATTAGTATAGCTCAATGTGTTGTTCATTCCAGTGGTTTTCTTCTTGTATACCCTGAGTTGGCATACCCATCAACTTGTCAGTGAATATATTTTCAAAGTGAACTTCTCATCTAGCTTCTTATCCAACTTCTCATCCATCTTCAAAGCCAACTTCTCATAGAATCCAACTATGCCATCTTGAATTTTCTTAAGATGTTCTTCCATGCAGTCCAACTTGCTTGTAGTAGAGCGGGTGTTCATGTTGTCTGAAGAAGTATGAGGTGGTTTATAGTTACCTTTTCTGGGTGAGCTCATTGAAAAAGGTTACTGGGTACTAGAGACAAGGGAGTGTCAGGTGATATAGCTCTCTGATATACGTGCAGGGTCCAACAATAGTATTTGAACCAATATCTCAAGGCACTAACTAAGGAGGCTCAACCGTGCCCTTAGCCGTAGTGCTCAACTACCCAGGTACTAAAGAGTGATCTCCTCGAGTTCTATTCTCAGTGTACTATATAAACAAAACAACCAATTGGTTTATCTAAATATGGTTTCATGTATACCTAGGGGACTTCCTATATACTTGAGGGTACATGGAAGTGAGATTCTGTATATATGCACTGTTTGATGCAGTACTACTCGAAGGGATACCAACGTGGGTTACAAGGGTTTCCAACAATGTGATTCCACTTTTATTTCCTATGTGTATTCTTCCCCTACCATAGTTTTACCCATTGAATGATAAAGCATTGTGTTATTTAAAGGTGCCATAGTACATCTTTAAAAAATAATAAAAAATTATGAGTTTTTTAACCCCATAAAAGCTCTTAAAATCACCACAAATTAAGTTGTGCAAGGTAGGGCTTGAGGTCGAAAATGTAAAGTGATTACAACTTCAATTATAATTATATGATTAGATATTATGACCCCAATTATGAAATTCCACGACTTTTCTAGATCTAAAGGCATTGGTTTGACTAAAATCCATGCACTTTGTCAAAATATATCCAATCTGTGAAATTCACGATTGTCACTGGAAAAACCCTAAAAAATTGCATATTTTGAATCGACGATATCTCCACATCTTGAACTCTGTTTTGGACGATTTGTTTTTGAAAACTAGGTAATTTTTGGATATAAATTCATATCTATCACTTGTTGCTTCAAATTCTGCACATAAAGTTTCAGAAATCAATCTGCATACCATCGTCCTCTTGTACTCATAAAAATCTACAAAAAGAAAAAAAAATATCGCACTTCGTGTTCGATAAAGAACTATGATACCACTTGTAATGCACTTAACCCAAAAACTTTAGAGAAATTGCATAAAATGTAGTGCAAAACCCAAGAACACAAGGGAAAAGAGAGAAAAATAGAGAGCTATGTTCACTTTCCTCTTCAAGGGGGAAACCTGAAGAGAAATGCTTCAAATACAATAACAATTCTTGACAAAACAATACATAACCTTCTATTCAATATATAACCATCCATAGAGAATATTAACTACCTATGGACCCCTTATAATGAGGGTCAACCAACTAATTTGAGCCTTATTACTAAAAAGAACCCTTTATTACGATGAATGATTATTAATTAATTATTTAATGGGTTTTATTCAAGGAAGGTGGCCTCATACATTAATAAAGTATCTAAGTAAGGGGGTTATGGTAGGACCTTGACATTTGTTGTGACATATTGCTTTATTTTAATATGGTTTATCGTGCTTTGTCAGATTTTTGAGATCCATACTTGCATACATGGAATGTGTTTAGGCCTTATTACTAAAAAAAACTATTTATCACAATGAGTGACTCTTAAATAATTATTTAGTGGACCTTATTCAAAGAAGGTGGCCTCATACATTAATAAAGTATCTAAGTAAGATGGTTATGGTAAAACCCTAAAATTTGCTATGACAAACTGTAGTATACCTAGGGAGGTAATATGGGGTACCTAGGGAGGTACCCAATGGGAATGCGGTTATGTGTTATTAGTGGAAGTCATTTAATATATGAGAATGTGGTCATTCAATGTAAGGTGGACTAGGTCCATTATATTAATAAAGACCAACTATGGTAGTTGGATGTAATAAATGTGAGAAGGCTCTCTAGAAGGTTCCTAGGAGATAGGGAGAGCTATATAAAGAAGTGTAGGCAATGCAATGAAACATAGTGAAGAATATTTTGATTGTACAAGCAAAGATTTCTTGAAGAGTTTTATCCTTCCATAAGGATTACTATATGGTGTTACCCTGCCTCAAGAGTTTTGGATATTTCTTGTGTTCATTGTTATGGTGAATGGTTTATGGTTTATTCTTGGTATTATTGAATTATATTTGCAGATCTGGTATAGGTACTTAACAATTGGTATCAGAGAACATTCCTTGGCCAAAGAAGGGAAGATTTGTTTTCTCTTTTTGCATAATTTTTTCTAGGGAAGAAAAAGAGGGCGACACACTTCAGGTTCATATATGAAGATTTACAAGTTGAATTTTGATAAAAATAAATTGGGTATTTGAATTCCTCTTGGAAAAATACCCAATTTCAAAAAAAAAATCAGCCGAAACGGAGTTCGGGAAGTAAAGTTATGAGCATTTTAAATTCAACAGTTTTTTCAGGGTTTTTCCGGAAAAAACCGCGATTTTCTGCCGTAACTTATTGTTCTATTTTTTGGGGTTTTTCATAGAAAGATGTATTTTATAGGGAAATGTGATGGCCCTAGTATTGAATCATTCATTAAAGAAAGAAATTCAGCATGGGAAGAGAATTGGCCCCATTGGGTAGATCTCAAATTGCAAGGTGATACTGCCATTTGGTCGAAATCGCTTGACTATAAGGAGATGTTGACACTCTC
>ML798995.1:131304-148866 GCA_009831015.1 Picea engelmannii
TGAGTGTAGGACCATCCATCCAAAATTATCTGTATCGCTTCTGGCAGTCCTTTTTCTAGATCTACTTCCACTCATAGTCTTGCACAAGATTGTAATCCCTCTCGTGGTTCAACTCGATTCGATGAACCTGCCCAGGGCATTTCCTATGTTTTTAATAGTTTCATCATTCAAACAGTGTAGGGGTAGGAATGGGAGCTGAACCCATACTGGTACAACTGAGGGGATGTTGTTCTTAGGATTGAAATCTGGAGTCCACTTGTTCAGATACATTCCTTTGGTGCCCATGAAGTACGGTCTGCTTCGAAAAATCAGATCTTGATCTACCTTGTTCTTAAAGAGGAAAATGTAAAATCCCTTCCCATAGAAGGCTGTTGAGAGCTGTCCTTTGATGATTTTCCTCCAGTTTAGATCCAGCCAAGTCGCCATTGCTTTGGGGGAGGTCCAGAGTCTAGTGAACTGACCTATCAATCCATTTTCAGCCAGTTGCAATGCAAAAGGCCTGGCCGAGGTGGAATGAACTGCCACCTTTGGAATTTATTCTAATCTTTTTACGAATCGGGAGGGTTGCACATCCTTCGTTGCCTTCTTGTATGAGGTAATGAGCATTTGAAACTCTTCGAGATACAGCGACTGGGTGGGTGGGGGGGGGGGGCACTCCCGAGGTCATGAATGCGATCGCAGAGAACCCTAGGTTTTGTTAGTCCCAAGGTTGCAAAGCTCTGCCATATGTATTCATGAAATTTTTGAAGAGATCCTTTGGTAGTAAGGTTAATGTGGGCCTAGAAATACATTGAAATTATGACTTCTGACCTGAAGAACGAATTGAAACGTGCATATTAGCCCCCAAAAATGATGCTTACACCTGACCAAATGGATCTTCTCAAAATCCAACTGTATTTGCACCAGAGGCATAAGCTAAAACTCCAAAATGATTCCCTTGAGTTGGTGCCTGCCTATAGGTCCCCACAACACCAAGTTAGAGAACTAGTCAACCCTTATATCTATATCAATTGATATCAAAACAATAGTCATAAAAATAATAATAAATCCATTCTATAAACTTCCTCATCATAACAATTTTCAACACCCTCTCCCAAGGATCCACTTCCTCCTCAGGAAACAAGTTTCACAACCTCCCAAAGGATCCGCTCCATTATTATACAACAAGCTTCAACATGGTTCACAACTTTCATCAACAAACACAGAGCTCAATACTTTTCAGGTACTTAGAAGTTCTTATAATTTTTTTTTATATTTGATGAAAAATTTCCTATCAAATTTCCACTAACATATCACGAGAGATTCGTCCCCTGAAGGACACGATTTCGTAGCCTTGATCTCCTTGCAAGTATTTTTCCATCCATCATTTTCATTTTCCATTGTTGCACACATCCTTTTTACATCATCATGAACCCCATCCTCTTCTAATTTATGTACAAGACAACATCTGCATGCCTTCTATTTGGGTGTAATTCATGTCACTGGTTTGTCATTGATCATGACATTATGCCTGATGGATAAATAAATGCAGTTCATGGTTCCATATCTTTAGTGGAGGAACGTTTTCAAATGTACCTTCATTTTGATAGTGTTTCACTTCTTGTTGACCATCAAGGTATAATTAATGAGTCTATGGCAAAGTTAAACTGATTTGCAACCTTAAAATTCGTTCTTTGTGGGGTACGAAATTAGAACAAATGATATTGTAATATTTGTAAATATGTTGAACTTGCATAGAATAGATCGAGCTAAACAATGATACACACATTTGCAGAGAGAATAGAAGAAAGAAGAAGAAGTAGAGAAATAATGAAAGAATTCTCATTAACCGTTATGAATAATGAATAATTTACACATGATATAATCTATATAACTCAACGAGTTTGACTGGAGCATAACCAATGCACCATAGTGATGGTCTAGAGTGATCTGGACACACACCAACAGTTATGGGAGTGAACTTCCACCTAGTCTAGTCTCTCAGGCAGTTACGGGAGTGAACTGCCACCTAGTTGAGTTAACTAGTCAATTAGTCTTCATTTAACTGACTGAACAAAGAGTAGTGAGGAGTTAACTCAGGAAATCAAGGGTAATGCGCCAGTCTGGTGATGATACCAAGGAAAGTGTGCATTAGCTGGTGATGATCCTAATGTTGGATGGTGACAAAACCAATGCAACATCTAAACTCAACTCAACTAGTCAAACTGAAGTGTCAATTGAAAGAGAATATTTTACAGGTGGAATATTCTCCCCTAAAATATAGGAGACTGGGTAATGACTAATTATGAATAATAAACAAGGATAAACCTAAGGAAAAATAAATCCTAGGTGTGTGTGAAGTAAGTTCAACACCCCCCCTGAATATCACTATGGTGAAAATAAAGAATGGGTCCCGACAACGAGGCCATGTTAGGTACCCAATACAAAAGATATACTGAAATAAACGAGGAAAGAGGGAAACCTCATGGGAAAACCCCCCCTTCAAATTACAATGCATAAAAAAAACAAAAATGAGAAGAAACAAAAAACAGTTGCTAAGCAACCCTGTCCTTCACTCCAAGAAGACCTCACAATTGTGCAAGTTTGTGCTCGCTAAAGATTTTGTTGAAGATGTAGATGTCTGCACAAATTTGATGAAGTATATGCACCATTGAGATGTCCACACATATCCACTTTATCTTCTTGTAATGAAAAATATCCAAATAAAGTTTGGATGAAATTTTGAAAACCGTGCGGTCGTTTCCGGAAAAACACTGAAATTTTGTTGATTTTGAAATGATCATAAATTCAGTTCCCAGACTTCGTTTCAGACGATTGTTTTTTTGAAATTGGATATTTTCTTGAGAGAAATTCAAATATCCAATTTGATTATGCAAATTGTGCCAGGAAAATATCAGAATGGAGTCTGATGTGCGCGACTCCCTTTTTGTCTCCTAAGATGCATGCATTGCGCATGGAAAAGTATCTGCATGTGACTCCTGAGATGCATGCCATATATCTTCCACATGAATTTTAGAAAACAAATATGAAATGGAGTAGACATCATCTTCAATTAATGGAATACAAATTTTTGCAAATTCTTTTGTAGAAGACTTTTCATAATAAGAGGCTTGATCTTTTGATAGCTTCTCTTCTAGCTCTATCTGTTCAACCTCCTGCATGAAATCTTCACAATCTTCCTTATTCCCAAATAGGACCTCCAATGTGGTCCATAATTCATTTGGTTTTGATTCTTTTGAGTCATCATATACTTGATGAAGAATTTCAGGATAAATAAAATAGAGGATACATCCTATCGCCATATCTTGTCTATTGAGAAAATAATTTTTCTCATCGACAGAATCATGTATTTCCATAGTTATTTGGTATAAGCCTCTGGATATGAGAAGAAACAAAATTTTTGGCTTCCATTCCAAATAGTTATGAGGCGTGAGAAGTATTTTCGACGAATAATCCGTCTTTTCTGCGTTCTTCAATCTTTAGTACCTACAAAAAATAATTTGGTGTAGCTTTTGCTTAGTAGTCCGTTGGATCTGATACCATGTAATTTTTTTTGAACCTGCACAGAATAGATCTAGCTAAACAATGATACACACATTTGCAGAGAGAATAGAATAAAGAAGAATAAGGAGAGAAAGAATGAAAGAATTCTCATTAACCATTATGAATAATGAATAATTTACACATGATATACTCTGTATAACTCAATGAGTTCGAATGGAGGATAACCAATGCACCATAGTGGTGGTCTAGAGTGATCTAGACACACACTAGTAGTTATAGGAGTGAACTGCCACCTAGTCTAGTCTCTCAGGCAGTTACGAGAGTGAACTCCCACATAGTTGAGTTAACTAGTCAAATAGTCTTCAGTTAACTGGCTGAACAAAGAGTAGTGAGGAGTTAAATCAAGAAATCAAGGGTAATGCGCCAGTCTGGTGATGATCCTAAGGAAAGTTCACATTAGCTGGTGATGATCCTAATGTTGCATGGTGACAAAACCAATGTAGCAACTAAACTCAACTCAACTAGTCAAACTGAAGTGTCAACTGAAAGAGAATATTCTACAGGTGAAATATTCTCCCCTAAAATATAGGAGACTGGATAATGACTAATTATGACTAATAAACAAGGAAAAACCTTAGGAAAAATAAATCCTAGGTGTGTGTGAAGTAACTCGAACACTATTGTTGTATACAAGTGGACCAATATGGGAATCCAAACAAGTTTATGCCATTATCTTTTAATCAATATCAGTATGGTGTACTTGGAATACAAGAGAATATTGCAATTAGTGTTCGTTGCTGCAACCGATCCAACTTGCTCCACTGGCTCTAATACTTTCTCTGAGATTGGTACTACGACTAGCTAACTGGCTTTCTACTTACTCTTGTAATACAAGAAAAATATAGATGAAAATGGAAGAAGTGTTTCAATATTTGAGTCATCCTCCTGTGCTGCTGCTACAAATAGATTATTCACATGTAAGTACTTCGATATTCCAAACCTTCATCTTCAATGTAATTAAATTTTAGTCTCTAAAATTTCTTAATTCAAGAGAAAAATATAATCCTTTACTATAGAATTTTCATCAATGAACAAATAATAATAGAAATTCAGGAAATTAGTGGAATTAGTATGTTTTTCTTGATAAATTGAGAACTTGTACCTGTGAGTAAAGTATTTTGGATTTTGTGGACTTATCTCCTTGAGACAATAAGTTCCAGAAGTTTAAGTTGTGGATCACTCATCTTATATGATATGGTTGGCATCCTCTACTTTGTAATAAGGCGGTTGTGAGGTTGCTTTAGGTGCACTTCAGTGTTTGTCTATGACCCCATTACAAGTGGGTGAACTCACTATTTCCTATTTCCTTGGCCCCTCCCTTTGGATTTCCAAGCGGTGAGGTGGTGAGGAGCATAGAGGGAATGGCCCAACACATGGATTGCAGAGCTCTACATCGACTACATTGGTGTCAGAGAGATGTTGATGCGAGTGTTAGACTGTTGGTCACGATATTAAATATATGTCATTTATTTAATATACATGCTATATACATGGGCATGTGTACAATTTTGCAATTTTATATATTTAAATGGTTTTAAATACTGACAAATACCAAAAACAAATTCAAACACACCAGGGGAAATTATGTCCCATTACAGTGCCTTAGCTAATGAAAAAGTCGATTTGAAAATTAAATTTTTTTTATAAATATATTTTATTTTGGAAAAATGGAATTAATTAATATTTCATAAAAACTTTGGAAACGTTTTGTAATTGTTCTACAAAACGGGTTAATTAATAGAAATTCGGGGGTAAATTAACATCGCACCGATGACTATACTACCTACTTTGGAATGGAATAATAAATGTATCAAATGTTAATAAATATTATTAGAATGCAAAGATCATGCTTATTCATCACGATGACCCTTGTTCAAGGTTATATAAGCCAACTGATATTCATCATGGGGACCCTTCTTCAAGGCTATATAAGAAAAATCATATAACACATTTTTGTGTGCTATGTATGAAACTTATGTCTGCACTTTGTGTGTCACCATACTAATTATAGAGTAAATTCAAGACTTGCTAGCTTGTGGCCAAATATCTTTTTGCCAGTTGCAATGAAAAACATTGTGTTGGTTGCCAAAAATTCAAACAAATTGTGATAATTGTTTTTAGTGATAGGGAGAATCGCTCCAAACAAGACCATTGTTGACATGCCTATCATGGCCAAAAATACACTGTCGTGGTTAAAAATCATCGCAACCTTACAACAAAATTAAATAAAGTTATGTCACCTCTCTCAACAATCATGGAAGGTTAAGTAAGCGATTAAACACTCTAATACTCAATCTATTAAAAACATTGAGGGGAAACACATTAGTTAATAACCATCATGGTTTATGGATATATAAGTGTGTGTGTACAAAAAGGATATATTAAGATAATTGAATTGGGGTGGATAGATTTGATTAATTCAAGTGAAATTCGAGTGGATTGGGATGAATAGGAAAGGAGGGAGGTAGAGGAGTATTACTCCAACTAAGGTTGAAATGGAGGAAGAGTTGGTGGACTATGAGAAAGAGGAGTTACTCCTAAAGTCCATCTTCAACTCAAGGTATGGGATACTCCATATTTGTAAAGAGTCTAGGTCTTATAGCAAATAGATAAAAAAATGATAGTGGAGTTTTTAGACCTAAGTAGAGCCTTAAGAGACTCTAAACATCTAGTAGATGACCCAGAAAAGGAGGTATCGATATTTCACTTTGAGTAGGATCAAAAGATACAATGCTAGTCCTCTAATGATATTAGGGAGGTACAAGACATAAGAGTCTTGGAGATAGAAGTATCGGTTGTTAGGGTGAATGCTAGTTCTGAGAGTTTTGAGGTGGGGGATCCATCACTATTGATGGTATAAGTGGAGGCCATAACCTTTTGAATCCATGGGAATTTAAAGGAGCTTTAGAGTATTGGGAGTGAACTACCTTTGGACAAGGAACAATATTTGGGCAAGGGTTTGGAGCTTTATCCCAATAATATTTTTTTTGTGTGGGAGAGGAAGATACTAGGAAGAAGTAGAACCTCACAAAATTAGGTGTGATGAGGAGTAAATAAAAGTAGAAGCATATCATAGCATGAAAAGGTAAGGTTAGGTTGGTCTCGAGCTAGGACATGGGCATGGAAGAAATTACCTATCTAATGGACAAATCCATATCAAGGTGGCTCATGGGGAAATTAGTTTTGGAAGTTCTTTGCATTTGTGGATGGATAAGGTTTGGTATATGTTATAACGATATATATCAGAGTTCACATCCTTATATGTGGTTTTATTTCCTTGAGTTTTGTTTTGGTGTTGATGAATATAAACTTTTAGAAAAAATATGGTACTGGGGTCCTTCTTGACTAGACTTGAAGAGGTGGAGGCTAGGTTTTGTTCCTTTAAAGGAAATTATGTTTGTGCAACTAGTGTGGGTGAAGCTTCTAGGCTTACCCATGGAGTTATGGAATAAGGGTGTTTTGAAGTTTTTTGATGGGTCAAAGAATTGCAACAAGGATATTGAAAACCTTAGTATTAATTTAGATTGTCAACCCATGTACATAATTGTTTGATGAGGTACTCTACACTATGTGTGCAAACTACATAAAGTCAAATATCTACTAAAAAAGGCTACATGTTAACTATATGAATGAAAGGGATACTTAATCAATATAAACACTGAAAAATAAAGAGAAAGAATTAAATGAAAGCTGCGATTGACATGCTGCAAAATGACTGAATTGAAAGAGATGCAAAATAGAACTGAAATCATCTAGTAATCAGAGACTATTCCTACTTAACTTGACATGTATTAAAGATGAAATAGAGTGTTGGAAACCTAAAGTAAATCTAACTAAGTTGTTGTACTATAGGGTTGAAAGAAACCTACAACAAAATAGAGCTAAATCAACTTCAATTGCTCTATTGTAAATATGATTCAAAGCACTATTTAACATAACTATTTCTACTTAAAATGACCTGCTACAAAGTTAGAGCAAACAAAGTTAACGGTAACTCCTCATCAATATGTAAAACCATTAACTTTACTAGAAATGATATGTTGGAAATCACTGCATGAAATGAAGGCCACTTGCAAGAAATGATGCATAACATAAAATAACAAGAAGTTGAACTAAAGATAGATGAAATAAAGTAAGTATAACAACAGATATAGTTTCCTTGTTCAACGTTTAGTGGGCCCTACCTAAGGATTCTACAAGAAACCTATAAAGGTTACCAAGAGCAAAATATATGAAAGTAAACATTAAAAAACAATCCACGACAACAATACATCCTGGAGGCTATAAGAGAAAAATATATGAAAGTAAACTTCCTACATTAAAATAAACGTTCCGACTCGGCCCTTCAGTTGCATTCTGGAGGCTATAAGAGCACAATTTCGAGCTATGGAAAAAGGAGAAAACATTCAACTTTGATATCAAAGTTACTCTAGAGAAATTACTTCATATTGAGTCTACATCCCTTTGTCCCTCAAGTCTGAACACAGTGTTCAACCCCCAAGCTCTTTCCTTATTGTCGAGAGGACCTCATTACCTCTTTGCTATGAGCTTACCTTTGGTGGAGGATTGAAGTGGTGAAGACCCAGTTGGAAGGAACTTGGTTTTTTGGTTTCGAACCGTGCCGACACAGAAGTCTGTAATGTTGATACTTCTGTTGATCAATTATTAATAGAAATACTCCTTTCCCATCCTATCGATATCTTGCAAATATTTGATTATTATCCATGGGCATGTTTGTACTGTTTATTAATGGATTGTGCTATCCGATGTGCTAACTCATTTTATATATTGTCACTATATACTTGCATCACTTGTTTGTTGAGAACTTTTTGCAGGTATAAAGCTTTGGGTCAAAGTGCTCAGCGGTGGAACAACATCAAATGATTGGATTGAGGTAGGGTTCTTCCTCATATTGCACATTAATTTATATAGCACATGTTGGAATTGAGTTGATTTCTGCAGTCATACTTGTCTGTTGTGGTTTACCCTTGGCCATAGAGAGTTTTTCCCTTGTAACAGAATTGGCGACTCCACTGGGGATAGATCTTCCTTCTAAGGGTTGAAGTATTTTTTCTTCTTATGTTGCTCTTTTTTCTTTGTGTTTCTTATCGTATCACAATTGGACAGAGTTTGTTCACTTTGGGTCTGAGTTTTTCAGCCTTTTACCCTTGCCTAGCCTTGTTTTAAAAGATATACGCCCTTTTTTCCCTGACAGCCGCGTATACACGCTTACTGTCCCATTGCAAGAGGCATATATACGCCCTTTTCTCTTGAACAATCATGTATACCACTTCCCCTTGCTTGGTTTAGTGACTGCTGGGTAGGTTTTGAGGATCATTGAGCCTTCTTAGGTCTCTATGGTGCCTGTTAATATTATCTTGGATGACAAGAAACCTGTTTGGAGTTGAATTTTTGGGTGGCGTCTTTTTCTTTGTTTTTCGTTTTTGATTTGTCCTTAGTAGTTGGGTTGTCTGCTTAGCTGCTTGGTATTCTGCTCGAGTTATTGATTTTATACATAGTAGAAGTTATATATCAAGTCACTTATCGGTCCATGCATTTTCTTTTTAATACATTGAAAATAAAAAAAAATAGGTATTTTTCATTGGTTGGTATTTTTGTCTAGGAACCTTTATCATTAGCTTAACACATTTAGCGAAAGATCACATTTTACTTCTAAGTTGCAGAGTTAAAATTGAAGATTGCACTGTTTTTATTTAGCATATTATTAATTGAAAAGTTAAAGTTAGGATTTGCATTATATCTATTTTTATTTTTATGCAGAGTCATAACACCATGAGTTTCATTTCCATACCTTTTTGAGTAATCGCGGCCAACAAAATTTACGCTTTAAACTAAAATTGATTAGTAACGATTTTATTGTTTAGGGTGCACAAACTAGCCTAGGATTTAGTGCCTTGGAATAGGATTTTGTGAGTAAACTTCTCCAAGGAAATTAAATCAACATATGTGTCTGAGACAGGGAGTTGAGAAATCCATTGTATAATTGGTAATATCAGGAGGTTCCGCTCACACCGGAGTTAAGCACGAGGTCGTGTGAAGTTTTTTGAAGGGATAACTCTTGGATACTCACCTAGCATCATAGATATTTCTATGGATTTATTCGTATTTGGGGATCTTGCTAGTATCCATACCTTTGTGAGAGGCGGTACTTTCAAGGTTTCAGGCTTTTCTACCCTGCCGATACGGTAATCCAAACTTATGATTGTTCGCCTGTGCATCGGTTATACAGTGGTTTATTAGTTGCTTGACTTAGGTATCTCATAGGTTACTTGCAAGGGTTATTCTACTTGTACCCTGAGTCAAATAGGGGTCTGACAACACACAACCTTTATGGAGGATTAACTCTCTGGGGGGATCTGACCGACTGGTTGTTAAGCCTACGAGGGCCCTTATAACTGATTCTGTTACCTCCAAAATTTAGCAAGG
This sequence comes from Picea engelmannii, assembly GCA_009831015.1. Taxonomy (NCBI): domain Eukaryota; kingdom Viridiplantae; phylum Streptophyta; class Pinopsida; order Pinales; family Pinaceae; genus Picea; species Picea engelmannii. Next base: position 141,316 of record ML798995.1, read on the forward strand.
AGTCTCAGGTCCCTCTTGGACAAGACATACCTTCTTTAGCGAGGGAGGTTACTCTGCCACTTTAGCCCGTTTGCATGCTTATTGGCCGTTTGAATTTTTGGTATGCTCTTTGACTATTAGTTGACCATAGGATTTCGTGATGAGTCTTTGTTATCATGGATAGTGGAGTTCCTTTTGCTCCTTCATTTACTGCTACCCCCCCATGACGTTCATGGGGGCAAATCCATCCTCTTTTTATAATGGTATGCATAATTATAATACTCAGTCAACGCCTTGGGTCTCTAATCATTTTTCTCATGGTATGTATGATATGTCTTCACACTTACCATCCTCTGTCTCGCCTCCTTATGCGAATACAAGTTTTGGGTCTGAGGGCATGATGCCTCCTTCTTATCCCTCTTCGTTTCATGGGAGTCATATCCTTCAAACACCTCTTACGGTAGGAGGTTGGAATCTTCCTTCCTACAAATACACTATGTGAGAAGTAAGTGCCCAACTATGAAATCACTCTACTTATCTCACTCTGTCCACTTACCCTTCTTCCGCTATGTCAGTTCCTACGAACACTTTTCACATGGTGGACCTCCATCTGTCCTCCGATGTTTCATCTGGGGGGAGTTATTTTTATAGTATGGGAAAACCCCCTCACGAAGTTCCTTCGCCTGGGGGAAACATATATCCTCACATGAGTAACCCTTGTCATGTCGCTTTCTCTTCGCAAGCAGATTCCTCAGTGTCAATGCCCTTACAACCCTTTACGAATCAGTATGGAGGAGGATACTATCCTGCTGGACAGGGACATGGTGTAAATCAGGATCCTTCCTGGCCTGCAATTTCTCAGAACCAATATTTCCTTGGACCTTGGACTCAAATGCCACAATTCACCACCGCCACAAGTCCAGTCACTGCGTGTCATACTGACATTATATCACCAACCTCTTCTAGTCATGTTGGAGATTGGTCGACAACCTTTGCGAGTCATGTTGAAGACCTGCAACTAGCCACTGGAAGTCATGCTAGAGGCACAAGCCCAGTCACTGCGTGTCATACTGGCATTATATCACCAACCTCTGCTAGTCATGTTGGAGATTGGTCGACAATCTCTGCGAGTCATGTTGAAGACCTGCAACTAGCCGCTGCAAGTCATGCTGGGGGCATGAGTCTATTCATTGCTAGTCACTTTGTAGATCCATCACCAACCTCTGCTAGTCATGTTGGGGATCCATCACCAATCTTTGCTAGTCATATTGGAGATTTTCTACTAGCCTTTGCAAGTCATGCTGGGAGCATGTCACCAACCACTGCAAGTCATGCTGGGGGAATTCATATGATTGAGAAGCCTAGATGTCTCAGACGTAAGCCTAGATTCCTTTCCAGGACTTGTGAAGGAAGTCACCTTACTCGTTTGTGTCCTTTTACTATTGGGATACTAGAAGCGTGGGGCTCACCTAAGGTCCCTTTGGGTTCTGAGGCATCTATGTTTTCACAACACTCTGTTCCTTCTTTGGTTGATACAACAGTCACACCGATGCAATCTTTGGCTAACACCCCTTTTCCTTTAGGGGTTGATGCGTCCTTTGACCTTGTTGTCTTAGATCCCATTCAACCCGTGATCGTGTCGATGCAATCTTTGACCGAAACCTATCTTATGTTCGAGGGTGATGTGTCTCTTGACCTTTTTGTCTCGCATCTTGTTCAACCAACGGTCGTGTTGATGCAATATTCGATTGACAACAATCCTATTTTTTGGGGTGATGCACCTCTTGACCTTGTGGTCTCGCGTCCTATTGAACCAATGGTTGAGGAAGTGGTCGTATCGATGCAATTTTCGATTGACCCCACTCTTCTCTTGGAGAGTGACAAGTCTAAGGAAGCGGTCGCACCAATGCATTTTTTGGTCGATCCCCCTCTTCTGATTCTGGTTCTATACCTTCTATGCCATGTCCTCAACATTTCTAGTACTTCACCTTCTGAAGAAGAGAGAGTTTTACTCTTCCCGAGTTCTCTCCCTCCAAGTCTTGACGAGGTTCCCTTTGATTGGGATGGTCTTGTGAGGTATCCAATGCCTTCACCTATGTCTTTTCTAGGAAGAGACATTATTCGATATAACACGGAGACGATACCCTCTGTTAGTACTTTGTCCTCCTCGACTTGGAGAGCTTTGGGTCTTTCCGAGCTTGTGTCATTTCTTCCCAAGATACCGACATTCCACAGGAGGTCCGCACGAGAGCCTTAGCCTCCCCCGTGGCTTACCACCTATAATCTTCCAAACAAGTCTCAGTTAAGCTCTTTTTCGAATCGTCCAAAAACTGAAAAATATCGCCAAGTGATCTGTCCCTTTCACACTCGTTAAAATTGGATTTGAAAGATCATGAGTCCCAATTAATCTCTTTTCCGACTCGCTATAAAAAATAGAAAAGATTGTCGAGTGAACTTGTCTTTTTCACACTCATAAATTGGATTTGAAAAGATGTCTATTTGGCACAAGTTTACCCCTTTTTCACACCATGTAGACTAAAAGACATAAAAAAGGACATTTTTTGGTGTTAAGTTGTGATTGCATCTCATGCCCTCGCTTGCAGTATTGAGCCTTTTTCCAGTTCTCTCTTTGCGTTATAAACCGTTGCCTAAGAAGTTTTGCATCCTCAACCAAGCAAAGCCTTGTTTATATCCTTCACAATTTGACACCCTATACCATGGAGGGAACATCACCCCGAGTGTCCATCTCTCGCATGCATTTCCTTGCATTGAGCGTAGGTACGTTCCACTGCTGGAACTAGTTTTGCTTACTTGCGACACTTGTTACCTCCACTGTATCATAGCATTCATTTGTTATGAAAAAAACAAAAAAAGAGGGGCGGGAAGGGAGTACTATATTGTGATTGGTAGCAGTCGTGTCGCCTTTGAATAGAGCACAAAATTATTGAGTCCTCGTGTCATCATAATTTTGGGTTTAGCATAGCCTTAGGAAGCTGATCTCACTACAGAGTTTTCTCTACCGATTGGTTACTCTTCCAGTCCATATAGAGTACATTATGGATTCCTCCTATATCTAATTGTCACATCTTTGAGTCTATGCTTCTAGAGTCCACCATATGTCTCATGCTCTTGTTCAAAGGAAGTCTATCAAACTATGTCGGCCACTCCTCAGAAATATTGACTTTGCATTTCGGCCATACCCTCAGTTTGTCTCATAATCACATGATACTTTGGTCTTATTGTGCACCCTAGCCCTACTTTCATCATTGGTAGGTCATCTTGAACCCAACAATTGACATTTCATCATTGGTTGTTGACTGGGTGGTTTCCCTTGTGTTTGACGGAAAGACATCTATTCACACTTTGGGATTCGTGCAGTGTCTTGGATGCCCTTAGATTTATTGGTGGTTTCCTTTCCTTTGTCAGCAGTTTTCATCATTGGCTTCTATTAAGAGGGTCTTTTTCATGTACCGCTTGCATTTGGCACACGCAAAAGACACACAGGGTCATTGGTTCATGATCATGTTCTTCGTCCGATATCCAACAAATCATGAAGCTCCTACTTTGTTCCTCGTGCTGACTAATGAGAGATGCCTTAATGCTCTCCTTTTGGCAGGTTTCTTTCCATTGACTTCAACTCATTTATTCTGGATATGATACCTAGAGTTTTATGATTACCTTAAGTCTTGCAGTCATTAGTGGCAGGATCTCTCGACATTGATAGATGGGAATACATCAATGTCTCTTGATCAATGGATCTCTCAAGTGTTCGACACCAGCTCCTTTATTCACATTTGTAGAGATGTACTCGATGCCTTGATACCTACTTTCATCATTGGTAGGCTGTCTCGTGTTTGTTAACGGTATACCTCAATGATCGGTAATCAAACGATGTCTCATCATGTTCAAACTCAACTCATTTATTCACATGATGTAGACTTGCACCATTGACAAATTGTATTGAAGACTTGAAGACATCACTTTGTGGACACATATTTCCTAAGCTGTTGCTTCCATTTCATTGGACCAATACCTATTTGACTTCAACGATCATGGGAGATTATATTGTACTCCACGGTATACAGATATATTTAGATTGATTTTGAGACTGGTTTCACTGGGCCTTGTTCGTGACTATGACATCTATTGGCATGTAACCGGATTTATACTTCCCTACTCATGGCCATGAACACTTGTTGGTATATTTTCCACATGGATCTACATTGTATTCTAGGTAGCCATGTATGCAAAGTTAATACATAATGTAATGAGCAATTGAGTTTATCCAGCCGGTTCTCTACCACTCCACTTTCGGGTTAATTATAATGTATTTCGACCATCGCAGATACTCCTCTGATCTCACACATTAGGGGGCATATTTTATAGCAAGATTTGCCTGACCATTGCTATCTTGCACAGAGGGCCTTTTTCCATTTCCCTATGCAGACTTATCAACCCCTTTTTGATAAATCCAGAGCCAAAAATATATATTTTTCCACATATACACTCCCTAACTGCTTTGCAAGATGCATATACACTTACTTCTCCACTACAACTCGCGTATATTGGGATTTGTGCTAGAAAATACAAAATGAGGTCGGGTTTCCATGTCACGACAGAGGATCTCTGATATTTGGCCTTCCATATACTGGAAACGTTCTAACTCAACCCTTCAGTTGCATTCTCGGGGCTATAAGAGCACAATTTCGAGCTATGGAAAAAGAGGAGAAAGCATTCAACTTTGAGAGCAAAGTTACTCTGGAGAAATTACTTCATATTGAGTCTGCATCCCTTTGTCCCTCAAGTCTGAACACAATGTTCAACCCCCAAGATCTTTCCTTATTGTCAAGAGGACCTCATTACCTCTTTTCTATGAGATTTCCTTTGGTGGAGGATTGAAGTGGTGGAGACCCAGTGGGAAGGAACTTTGTTTCTTGGTTTAGAACCGTGCTGACACGGAAGTCTGTAATGTTGATACTTTTGTTGATCAATTATTAATATAAATAATCCTTTCCCATCCGATCGATATCTTGCACATATATGATTATTATCCATGGGCATGTTTGTAATGTTTATTAATGGATTGTGCTATCTAATGTGCTAACTCATTTTATATATTGTCACTATATACTTGCATCGCTTGTTTGTTGAGAACTTCTTGCAAGTGTAAAGCTTTGGGTCAAAGTGCTCAACGGTGGAATGACATCAAACAATTGGATCGAGGCAGGCTTCTTCCTCGTATTGCACATTAATTTATATAGCACATGTTGGAATTGAGTTGATTTCTGCAGTCATACTTGTCTGTTGTGGTTTACCCTTGGCCATAGAGAGTTTTTCCCTTGTAACAATCTATTTTTAGCCTCCAAATGCCTTTTATTGTGTATGTTTTACATCTTCACGATTTGAAACTTCTCCTGTATATTGGCCAATTTGTTTTCTAAGTCATATGCACTACATTTCCCTTCAATTTTCTCCACTTTGTTTCTCTCAGCCTCTGCCAGGATTTTCCACTTAAGGGCCTCAACCCTTGCTACTTCTAATTTACTTTAAGTGATATGCATAGATGACTCTGCTTTTGGGATTTCTACCTTCTTCTCTTCTTGTGTCGATGATGGGTGTTTTTTAGGGATAGGGACTTCCTCCAAGTTGATTATTATGCTAGATATGAGTGTGATCATATTCAAGGCTATTTGAGACATTTTATTTCCCCTTTTAGAGGTCTTCCCACCTTTTCTTGTAGCTAGAGTCCTCTCCTTAATTTTCAAGAGGATATTCTCTAGGATACCCATATTTATCAATGTGGCGACGATCTCCTTATCTTGAATACTTGTATACTTTTCTGATGTTTTCTTCTCCTTGAGGTTTCTGCTCTTCCAACCTTATTTTTCCTCCCTGTGTATCTCTCAAGGATGTGTTTGTTAATAGACTATTGAGAGGTCATAAATTTTTCTCAGTTCATGTGAACAAAGTTCGCTTAGGATATCTTGATGGTTTTCCTTTCTAAGGAATAAAAAACTATAAGTTTAATGAGTCCATGGTGGGTTAGTGCCTCGTCTTTGACTTTCTTCACCTTAGAGATCATATACCTCAAGGATTGCAACAAGAAATATAAGACATCGAGGTTCTCTTTAGGCCTTTGGTGAAGCATGTTTCTCAGTTGATGCAAAAGTCACAAATTTCTCCCATAATATCCTGATGGTTTCCATTTCTAAGGCATCACAAACTATAAGTTCAATGAGGCCATGGTGGGCTAGTGCCTCTTCTTTGACTTTCTTCAACTTGGAGCTCATCTCCCTCAAGGATTGCAACAAGAAATAGGGGACACTGTGTTAATATTATGGTAGCTTCGGGAGGTATGAACCTCTATTGTGACCTATGACAAGATTAGAATATTCCAGAAGGAAGCAAAGAAATGAAGGAAACCCTAGACAAGTTGTCGACTGCAAAAATATATTTAAAATGATTTATTAGTACCTAGAAGGAGAAGTCAGCCCCAGTAAGACTACCCAGACTACTATAAATACAGGGCGCCAATTCTCACTATACACATCTCAATAGTTGCAGAGAGAACTGGATTTGCGCAGGTGCAATAGCAGCTTGTGCGCAAGTTTCTGGGAAGGTGTGTGCTAGCCTCTGGGTGGGATTATCTAATAAGCTTGGTTTCTATTCTTGCCTGGTGCATTAGCCTCTCTTGGCTATTGAATTGCTACCAGGATTCTCTTCTCTGTCAAGGTCAAGGTGCTCGGAGGGTAGTTTCGACCTATGGTTGGGTGACGAGGGTATCGTCAATGGTAAAACGAGCACAATATTCTACATTCTAACAGGTTATGGGCCCACACCCCCTTCATTCAGCCTAAAACGCTGGAAGGAAACATAACCGCTAGATATTGAGCTCGCTGAGGAACTGCCGCTAGAGTTACTAGCAGGAGCAACTTCCAAAACACTGTAGCTAGGGTTACTAGCAGAAGCAGTTGCAGAAACCCTAAATCTCCGATCCAACACCTTGTGATAGAGCATCTCACTCAAGAAGAAGATATTCAGATGCGCTCTAACTCAACACACCTCTTGGCTCTCTCAGAAGACATAAATGACGAAGTTGAAGTTTTGGATCAAGGCATGACCAGTTACTAGTCAACCGAAGATATGTGTGAAACAATTAGTCTTTTACACTACTCAACACTTACTGGGACAATTGAAGATGACATGTGGATAATCGATAGTGGAGATTCCAGACACATGACGGGAGATCAAGCCAGAATCTCAAATCTAAATGAGAGAAAGACATCGTACAAAGTGGAGCTTGGAGACAAAAGTACTTACCCCGTCGAAGGATTTGGACAAGCCTCCGTCAAATTGGAATCAGGTAATCATGTTCACTTAAGCAATGTTTTATATGTACCCGGTTTAGAAAATAATCTTGTATCAATATCATGTTTAGAAAACAAAGGAAACATAATAGCCTTCATGGATGGAAAGGTGTTATCATGGCATAAGAATTCCAGCATAGAGGATGCTAGGGTTATTGGAAGTCGTGAAGGAAATCTGTATAGACTACTAGAACAAAATGAAGAA
>ML798995.1:182253-202895 GCA_009831015.1 Picea engelmannii
TGCAATTCTGCTACTTCAAATGCAAGGATGCCCCCAATCCAATATAAAGCAAGAAATTAAATCTTTTTGTTTCAAAATTTCACTAAAAGCAATAATGAAATTTGTTAAAACAAAGAAACCCAAACTAAAAGTTTTCTTTTAAATCGAACTATTCAGAAGAAATGTGATCTTTCCCTAAACAATTCTAAGGAAAACACATGCTTTGTAATTGAAAGACACTCAAAGCAAGAGACTAATCCTTCAAAACAAAACAAAACAAAGATGGCTAAAAGCAACTCAAAGAATGTCAAGCAGAAATTAAACAGATCAATATAGGCTCCAAAAGTTCAATCCAACTGATCAAAGCAAAACTGGGCATCAAAAAGACAGGAAGACCTAATCCAAAACTTTTACAAATGAGTTCACATCCTAGTAGTGGGGTGCAGTGCGAGAATTAGGGATTCTCGTAGTCTAGATACAGGTAGAGTGCGAGAAGGTCGCATTGAACTGAACAGTAGGGTGCGAACATCAATGATTCTCATAGGCCACAGATAGGTACAGTGCAAGAAGGTTTGTAATCAAGAAAAATTTGGAAAAAGGACAAAAATTTTGAGTGAACTTTTAGATCCAGAGAGTCTGGATGGATCTCCCACATACTCAGAGACCAGAAAAAAAGCAATCAAAGCAAGGGAAACTAGATTAACTAGGAAAAAATCTGTTCCCCAGTGGAGTCGCCAATTTTGTTATCGGATAAATCGGTAGGTGCAGACACTAACTGATCTCCCCAGATCCACCTGGATCTAGAATAAAACAGGACAAAACATGACGCTTTCCTTAAGTTTTAAATATTGAATTTACTAACTAAAGAGGGATAGGTGACATACCGTTTAAACACCGCTTCCTCTCGCCATCGCTATCCTATCTCTGTTCCAACGCTCATATAATGATGAACTTGCAAAAGAATGCAACCAACCAAAGTGATAGTAATAACATAAACTCAATATAAACCTATGTATGTGATCAAGGAATCATACAATAAAACACAACAAGCTTTATAGGAAAGAATCATATTACTGTATCATATTAAATGTGAAAAAGAGATTACAACCATGGCCTTGATGTCGTAAGGTCCCTTCCAACTGTCCTTCGTTCCCCACACACTTCCATTCCAAGAATTCTGAGAGCACAGATCTGATAATATTCAAAATCTATCTTGACAAAGGAAAAACTCAAAGACACTCCAACCAAGCTAATAATTCGAAGCCAAATCCAACTTAGCCCTTCTCCATGAGAGATCTTCTCCTTTTATAAGATGAAGAGGATAAGGTGAGGAGGTTAGGATGATCCCACTAAATCATGAAAGCGAGTAAGATCCAAACCATTCGGATGCCACCTCACCATGGAAGTTTCTCCTTCTAGAAGATTCGAGAAAACGCTCATTTTTCCCACGTGTAAGCATTCTCACACCTTGCCTATAGAGCAGATTGAAAACTCCTCACAACCTAGATATGATGCAGCCTACGAGATTCAAGTATTCTCACACCCTAGCTATAATGCAGCCTGCGAACTTCCTTTTTTATAGGGTTTTTACAAAGGAAAATGCAATTTCTTTTCTCAGGAAAAGTTATTCTCCCTTCCTTCTTCAGAAACTCAGGCCATTGACCCCTCTGAAGGAAACAAATAGGTTTACATCATTAAAATTCATAAGGATGACGAAAATAATGTGTAACACCTCCTTAGAAGAAGTTGAAGTAATTGTTAAAAGTATGGCCCCCGGGAAATCCCCTAGGACGAATGGCTTCCCTCCTGACTTTTTCCAGGTAGGTTGGCCAATTCTTGGCAACAATATTTGGGAAGTGGTGTAAGAATCTCGTAAATATAAATCTATCCTACATGCCTTCAATGCCACCTTCATCACTCTAATATCTAAGATCAAAGGAACATGTTCAACAAATAAGTTTCACCCCATTTCGTTTTGCAATTCCATTTATAAAATTATTTCTAAGATGATAGCCCCTAGGCTCAAACCTATCCTCCCTCTCATCATTTCTTAGGAGTAGGGAGGATTTATAGAGGGCAGGCAGATCCTGGATGGTATTATAGTATCCCACAAAGTTATTCATTCCCTCAAGGTGTCAAAACAAGCGAGAATGATGATGAAACTGGATATGTCTATGGCCTATGATCAGATGAACTGGGACTTCCTTCATAAGATGATTTTATCTTTTGTCTTTGGGGAAGACTGGGTGGCTTGGGTTATGAATTTGGTCTCTACAACCTTCTTATCTATCCGTGTGAATGGATCCCCCTCCTAGAACTTCAATGTTTTGAGAGGTCTCAGAAAGGGAGACCCTATGTCCTCTTTACTTTACATAATCCTGGCAGAAGGTTTGGGTTGCAACCTTTCCTATGCTAAAATATAGGGGGATATCAAGGGCTTAACCCTCCTTCAGGGGGTAGAGTCCCTGTCTCATCTTCAGTTTGTGGATGAAAATATTCTAATGGGAACACCTATGGTAAAATAATTGGATTCTTTCAAAAAAATCATGGACCTATTTAATCTTGCTTCTGGCATTGTCATTAACCATGAGAAATCCCATATGTTTTTCTTTAACACTCCCCCCATTATTCAACAAAATCTGGCCACCTTTCTTGGTTTCCAAACCTCTTCACTCCCAGTTAAGTATTTAGGAGCTCTCCTTCTGTACAAATCTCTTCATGACCCTTCCTGGGAGGTTATTATGGCCAAACTAGAAGCTAAAATGAGTAGTTGGACTCATCGTTCTCTTTCCTTGCCATGATGTATCCACTTGATCAAGTATTTTCTCTCAATCCTTCCCATTTACCTATTCTTTGTTCTAACTTCCCTGTTGAATTACGTCAAAAACTTTCGGACCCTCCAACACAAGTTCCTGTGGGGTGGACCGTCAAAATAAAATAAATGGCCTTTGGTGGCATGGGACACTCTTGGTAAACTAATGTCCAATGGGGGAACTGGGCATTAGGGACCCCTAGGTTTCCAACAATACCCTGGAAGTTAAAATTTGGTGGATATGGATCAAGTCTCCTTCAATCGTATGGTCCAGGATGTGGAGGAATAAGTACGTCCTCAGAATTCTGCTTCATAGCTTAATCAGAGCTGACAAAAACAAAAATGGTTCTCTACTTTGGAATAATGCATGGAGAAACCATGTTTTGGTTCAATTTCAGTGCTTTTGGGAAGTTCATAATGGGTGTTCAAACCTCTTCTAGGATGACGTGTGGGATCAACATCCAATATTAGGGGATGACGCCAAGTATAAAATCCTATGGATTTCCATGGAACAAGCCAACTAGGTGAAGATGCACCATTACTGGACAACTAACCAACCAAGTTGTAATCCTTTCATAAGAACTTGGAATCCTTTATACGAATGGCCAATTCAGCGGAATGAACAGACTAAATACACGGGCTTGAAAATATTGCAAGAGTGCCAGGGTGAGGTCAGAGATGAGGCATACATGATCAGATGGGGCCAACGAGGAGATGGAAAATTCAGAGTAAAAGAGGCCTACTTATCCTTGTAGGACCCAGGGGTCATCCAAAACCACCCTATATGGGGGAAAATCTGGTCGAACTCCCTCTGGCCTAAAATTTCTTCTTTTCTATGGTTGGTTGCGAATAGAAGGATTTTAACTTGGGACCGTCTCCTTTGCAAATGATTTGTAGGCCCTTCAAGATGTGCTCTATGTCTTGAAACAAAAGAGACTCTCGACCACCTTCTGGGAAACTGAAAATTTACGATGTAGCTCTGGGATCAAGGGGCGACTAATTTAAGAAGAAAAGGCTTGAAAAAACACAATGTGATAGGAACTATATAATTTTGGAGTTCTAACCATTCAACAACCCCATCATCAATAGAGCCTGGGATATATTTCCAGGATTTCTCATGTGGAATGTGTGGAAAGAAAAGAACCAAATAATTTTCAAAGATAAATCCCTTACTAGGACGCAAATTTAGGAAATCATCTACATCAATATGAAATAATCCATCGATGCAACTCCATGGTCGACCTAAGATATCCAGATAGGGTTGTCTGAGGAAACCATATTCATAAACTGGAATATGGGGTCCTGTCTCAACCATAATTTTCTGGTTCCGAAAGTGGTGAAAGCTCAGATTCATGACCATTGGATTCCTCCCCAGGTTGGTTTTATAAATCTAAATTTCGATGGTGCGACTAAGGGGAATCCGGGCTCGGAAGGAGCATGAGGCTTCTTTAGGGATCACAATGGAGAATTAATCCTTCTATATGCATCTAACCTTGGGATATCAATGAATAATGCAGTTTAATTAGCAGGGCTTCGTCGAGGAATAACACTAGCCAAGTATCATGGCTTCTTGGCCTTGTCGAAAGAAGGTGACTCCTAACTAATTATCAGAGGCCTCCAAAAAACATTGAATGGGGTGAAGGATGATAAGGTTTCTCATAATTGAAGGCTTATCCATGGTCTCTTTGAGCTCAGGGGAATGGTTACCTCTTTAATGGCCATCATCCCAAAATAGATCAGAAGAAAGGAAAATTTGGTGGCCGACTGCATGGCCAACCTCAGTGTCACGTTGCAGGAGTCACATTGATTTTGGTGATCATGTCAGACAATTGGATTAGGTTGATGGACAATTGGTATGGATTGCTGGCTGTCATTGATGTCAACCATTGGAGAGTGATATTGTATATTGATGTCAACCCTTAGTGATTGATGTCAACCTTGGGAGAAAGTCTAGTAGCGAATTCCGGTAGCCCAAAGGTTTGTGTAATGGACCCAAGGTTGTTTCATGTATAATGGTATGAGTTTTAATATATTTGAAGGTAAGACTATTATATATGGATAGTACATGTCATTCCATTTATGGTGGTATGCTGAAATTCACATAACTCCTCACGGTTAGAGAGTTATGACCATGAGGAGTTGGAGAACCCAGGTTTGGGTAATGGACCCAAGTTTGTTTGATGGATAATGGTACGAGTTTTGATATATTTGTAGGAAAAACTATTATATATGGATAGTACATGCCATTCCATTTCCATTGGTATGTGGAACGTCACATAACTCCTCACAGTTAGAGAGTTATGGCCATGTGAAGTTGGAGAACCCTCATGAGTCATCTAGAAACCCCAAAAGGTCAAAGTAGTCAAAGTGGTTTAAGATATTTTAGAAGGTAAATAATATAGTGACGTAATGAGTGTACTGTAAGTCAAAGTGAATACAAAATAAATTATTTAAATAATAAAGTTAATGGAGAAATTACTAAGTGGACAAGTGGTTAGAAGTGGGTTAGCCCTAAAATAAGGAAAGTGGTTTAAGATGGTTAGAAGGTAACCCCTTGAGGTAAAGTGAAGTGATGAGTGTACTATAATTCAAAGTGGATAAAAAACATATTATTTAAATAATAAAGTTAATGGAGAAATTACTAAGTGAACAAGTGGTTAGAAGTGGGTTAACCCTAAAATAAGGAAAGTGGGTTAAGATGGTTAAAAGGTAACCCCTTGAGGAAGCTACATGAAAATATAAATAAGAGGCAAGGCTCTCTCATTTTAATTACACTTGAGCATATTGAATATCTATAGGTGACTGAGGTAACCAAAAGACATCTAAGCCGAATTTCGGAGGGAAGGTGAAGTAAAGAAGGCTAAAATTCAAGGGAGGATACATTCTTTTGATGATTCTTTCTAAGTTACACTTCATGGAAAATAGGGTTAGTGGCTAGTCTTGAAACTAGTCTAAAACAAGTGTTTTGGGTAAAAAGCGTCATAACTTATTCATAACAGATCCAAATTCAGTAAGAACAAATGTGTTGGTTAGAGTACAGTCTCTATTATGCTGTGTAAACGTTTTAGATCTATACAAAAAACATTCCATGTGGGGCACGCTCTACAAGTTCTCTCTCTAGAATAAGCGAGGATTCAACAAGGTATGCCATTTTTGATATAACTCCTTTTATGAGAGGTTCCAAGTAGTGACACATGGAGGAATTGCATAAAACACATTGAAGAACTTTGTGTACTATTTTAAGATCTTTATTCATTATAGGTACATAGTTATGATTATTTCAAGTTAGGGTTGTTGACTAATAAAAAACTAGTCATGTGAGACTAAAGTAAAGTTTGATGAAAACGCTAGTCTCTTGTTGTTAAAGTTAAGAAAGGTTTGCAGGTATGTGATCATATACACCAGGTCTATTAAAGAGTTACAAATCAGATTTGGATGATGAAATTGATGAGAGATTTTGGTTGAGGTACATGTTGGGTACATGGTTGAGACAAGTAGTTGATGGGTTGGCACATGCATGGGGTGTAAAGTTGATGATGTTGGTACATCTTGCTGAGTCATAGTTGATGAGTAGTTGATACATGATTGATTCATACTTGATACATACTTGGTACTTGGTACATGATTGATACATACTTGGTACACATGTTTATGAGTGGAACGTTCCTTCCCCACAAAAGGTCGAAAGGAACCTTGGTTGAAAGATCTGATTTAGATTTAATGTATCTACCTTTTGGGTCTCTAGGTCTGTTCATGAAAAGAAACAAAAACAAAAAGAAAAACTACCATTGGGTTTGGGGGAACCTACTATAGCAGATGCGCAGGTTCTTACCTCTCGTCTTAAATTTCCCTCGCCACCAAACTAATGCTAAGGTTTTAGAAATGATCTAATTCCTAACTATTTCCTACCTTGAGACAACTCCCTGACAACAATGCCAAAAATGATGGGTGTTCTATATGCACTAAAAACACACTAAAAACCCTCAATTAAATTGTCAACCCGCGGTAAGTAAACTTAGATTTGTAGCAATATATATGCCAAGGTAGAAAGGCTGGTAGTATATTCTAACTAAGGAAATGTGCTATTGAAGGGCTAATCTACTCAAGCATGCACTACTAATGATCAAACTCTACTAATAAAATTAAACTATTTACCCTAAGTAACTTTTGAACAAAGGATCGATGGATAGTCCTAAGAAAGCAAATGAAAACCCTACTTAAAGAAAATTAACTTAATCATGACAATAAGCAAAAATAAACTATCTATTTAATCTATCTAATGAGCAATAACAACATAAAACTACTTTAATTAACCTAGTCAAATTCAATAAACAACTATCCTATTAAAGCAAGTAAATAGATAGGAAACTACCCTATCAAAGCAAGTAAACAAACAAACAATCAACTAACTAACCTATGATAACTTCTACAACAAGTAAACTAATCAAAATTACTCAATAAACAACTAATCAAACTAATAAGCAAGTGAACTCTATTCTTAAATTAAACTTCATAATTTCTTCTAATTTACGAAAGGAAATCTTAATCTACTAAATTCAAAGAATCAACAACTACTCTTTATTCTATGGTAAGAAAACTATTATTTAATCTACCAAAGCAAGAAGACTATTCTAATCTACAAAAGAAAGGAAACTATCTTCTAATCTATGAAAGCAAGAAAACTCAAATACAGTGTTGATGGTTATGTCTCCAGTGTTTTATGATATCACGATGGAATTTAACAATTAACGATAACTCAAGAGGGATAAACTTAATATTGACTTCGATAGCAAAGTGAAAAGTGTGAATTAGACAATCCAATGAGAATTTAGCCATTTATAGAAGCAACATCAACTATCCTGCATATCCATGTGATTATTCAATCTATGCATTAATCATCAACAATATAAAAACACTATTCTAGTAAATTCAATTGCATTCTATGCTAATTAAACAAATTCATACTACTTAGATTCATAACTAGAAACTAAACTCAATAATCAACTTTAAATTAAAATTGCAACCTAGATCTAAAAAGGAAATTGCATAAGGTAAACTAAACTAGTCCTATTTTAACAATTCAAATTGCAAAAGAGGAAATACTCATAAAACATAAATTAAATACTATTTCAGCACATGACAAAAAATTAAATGAGCAAATTGAATGACAATTTAAATAAGCAAAACTAAGTAGCAGCTAGATAGACAAACTAGAATTAAAAGCTAAAAACTAATAACTAGCCATCCACTGAAACCTTGTCAAGGAAATCATAAACTAAAAACTCTGTTTTAAACTCCGTTTTTACACTCTATTTCAGCATAAAGAAAACCTAGCTATCACCTAATTATGCACAAGGTTAGTATCTAATCTTGCAAACTTATCTCCTATCAACTAACATATCATTGCATATTAACAATAGCCTCCATAATAACCTGCAAAACTGAACTAAACTAATTAAATTATAAACAACAAGTTATATAGTAAAGAAGCATAATGAAAAACTCATGTACATGAAATGAGTAAAATGACAACTACACTATTTAATGCACAAGAAAACTAATTGGATATTCACCTAGACTGTTGGTGCCCCCCCCAACAAGTCGTGGATAATCTTTAAAGACGAACCATGAGCTCAATAACACGAATTCAACATTAAAATAAAAAACACAATCTTTACACAGTTTTAACAAAATGTATATGAAAATAGAAAAAACATAGATGAATTGTCTTTTTCTCTCTAACACTCTTTTTCTGACCATTGAGGTGGTATTTATAGGTTTACAAGCTAAGAGTTTGACCATTGGAAGGGTTGAACTTCTCTTAAAACAACAAATCGCTTTTAATGCGCCCTAACTGTCGGTGGCTTGGAGAAATAAGCTGATCCAATAATCGCCCAACATAACAACCCAAATTGAGTTGTCAGAAGCTCAGTAGATGGAGGCCATGAGCACAAGAAAAACCCATGTCTCTGATTTTCCCATCGCTGGCCGCCGATATGCTAACTGCCAAGTCTCCAATGGTTTTTGTGCAGGACAGAGTGCCGGATGGAGTACCAGACTGAGTGCCGGATGGAATACCGGACGGAGTGCCAGATGCAAAAATGAGCTGCGATTTTTCCCTGTGACACACAAAATGCGAATTAGTTTCCTAGAATCATAAAAACATGCTGAATTACACTCAAAAGCCATCATAAAAAATGAATCATGCATACTTGGTATGGATCATAGCGATTTGACACAAAATCTCTTCAAAAATCTTCAAAACAGGAAAACAAATATACATATTTGGCCAAAAAGGATCTAATTAACGTCATTAAATCAATCATATCACGGGCCCAACATTACCCCCACACCTAAGATTTTTTAGGTCCCACTGCAAACAAAAATAAATTTCCCCTCATGACTAATCTTGTTGAGGAGGATCAACTTTAGAAGATTCTCCTTCTTGTCGTGAAGATTTGGTATTGTGGATCTTGTGTTTCTTTAATTGTGCCTTGAGGTTGCGATTGGCTTTGGTCATGTCATCAACCAACCTTTGAAGGGAATTCACCTTTGCTTGGAAGACTGCATTATCATGGTGAAGATGTGTGTCCATAATCTTCCTATCTTCCAACTGTTGCAATAGCTGAAAATTATCTTTTTGTAGCTTCTCAATGGATGGAGCAGGATCAATTATCTCAGAGGAAGGCATAGATCCTTTGAAAGATGTAGAGTGTTTTCCATTCTAAGGATCTGGGGTAGGCATCTGTGAGGTAGGGTAATAGGGAGTTGATGAGGAGAAGTCGGTTCATATTTTGTCTTCCTATGAGGCTCCAACTCATCTGCAGACACTTCCCTAAATATTTTGTGAGGACTCTCGAGATCGAAGGACACTTGGATAGGGTCCGAAGTAGTCAGGGGTTTTGCATAAGGTTTCCCTCTTGTGCTCCGAGTGCTCTTTCGAAAGCGTCCTCTATTAAATCGATTAGATCCTCTCCTATTTGTGGGAATTGTAGGAAAGTCTTTTTGAATTACTTCTTGGAGATTTTTGGGTGTAGGATCAAGAGATATTGAAGGGATCGAGGGGTTAACAATGGGCTTCTTGGTCTTTTTGCCCGATGAGGCTGCAGGGGTTTCAAAAAGCTTCTTGGATTTTTGTTTGGGTAAAGAAATGGATTGTGCAGGAGGGTTTGGAGTCCTTGGAGAGTGGGGTTTGGATGGAGAAATAGTCCTTAGATCCAATGTATTTTTGCTAGTCTTGATTGTCAAGTGAGGGTTTGCAAATTGATAAATGAATGCATCCCAAGTTTTCCCCTGTTTTTCTAATTCGGCTAAAACAAGGAGTTTGATAAGGCCATGATGAAAGAGGATGTTGTGGGGGTTGGTTACATTGTTCCTCACTTGAAAAGACATCTTCTCCAAGCTCTTTAAAAAGTAGAAGGGAAAATTCAATGGTTTATTGAACTGAAAGTGGGCTAACAATCTAAAGTGATAGGATTTAAAGGTGGAAGATCTACCTTCACATGTGATCAACCCGGTGATGACTATGAGAGGGCTGATCAACTCCTCTTTTATCCACTCCTTGGAGTATCCTTTAGCTCCAGAGATGTTCTGTAATTCTGGTTTAAAAATCCTGTTATAACTCGATTGCAGCAGCTGGTGGTTTTTAAACCATCTATCTCCCACTCTTGAAAGCTTCGTGGTTGCGGCTATGGATTCCTCTGAGACCCCAAAGGTGATAGACCCCACGTGTGCTATATTCCCATCAAAACTGAGGGAAAATTGCATTGATATTCCATCGTCGTAGCCCTGCAAGTGGGATAAAAAAGGCCCCCAACCTGGGCGCAAAAATACGTCCCTGCACTGTGCAAAATCAGGGATGGCGAAAAGGTTTGCATAGGAAGACAGTTCATACCATTTGGGCATGGTGATGGTGTGAAGAACTAGACATAGGGAAAAATTCACCAAGAAAAGGTGTTATCGGGCCAAGAAATGACACGATTTGAACATAGGCCGAGCACAATTTGAACAGAGGAACAAACAAACAGAGGATGAGCACGTTTTAAAAAAAGGGGAGAATGCAAATGGTAGAGGTGAATTGGAATAATGGGATAACCCAATTCCATTTTTGAATGCACCTACGGTGGAATTGGTTGCACACATGTGCGCACGAGTTTCCATGTGTGAGAAATTCAAATTTGAAGGCTCGTTTTTGGGGGAAATCTTAATGATACAAAGTTAGATCAATGTCCAAGTCTTTTGACTTGGACATTTGATCATGAAAATGTCTAAGGTTTGCATCTTCAATCTTGATTGCCATAAACTAATTCAATTAAATGTCATTGAATCCTGGTTGCCTGAAATTGTGGATTGTTACTGGTGTATATTGTCATATGGCGCTTCGCTCGACACCTCATAAATCACTTCATACGACACCTCATACGACACTCCATATGGTACCTCTATGCTAAATGAATTTTTACCTTCTGTAATGGATAGCCTGCAATCTTGGAATGGTTTTGACAGTCATAGTGATTAAGAGTAGAGACATAGTGTTCTATTATTATTGATTTTTCCACCATGCTTCTCAATCCACTCACATAATGCATGTAATTTCAATCCTACAATGAACATCCTGTAATGAAAATAAACCAATAGTGTGGTCTATTAAGGATATGTACAACAATTTATAGCACACAGGAGATTAGCATTTCCAAAATAAAATGATTGCTGATGTAATAACCTGCAATACATGAATTTTTACAAAGACTTACTTCTCTAGGTAATGATAATTTTTCAACTCATGAACCCCTCCCCCACACCTAAGTATTGTGACACCTCATAATAAAAAATATAGGAAACCAATCAGTTCTCCCAATAGCCGAAGATTTACAGTTTGTTAAGTGTAGAGATAAATTTCACAGATTGGTCTGACAAGATGGTTAGAAGATGGCCCCACCTATAGGATAGAACATCCTGCATATAGATAAGAAGAGGTAGGCGAGAGAGTTTCAAGATAGTCTCAAAGTTAGTTCCCAATGGAAATTTTATGGACTTCATTAACCTTATCTTAACCATACATACTTCATGTCAACTTTGTCTACAAGTAATTCCATACATCAGGACAAGTTTAAATTTATTATTTATTTTTTGTCAGATTACCATCCTCTCTAGGTAGAATGCTCCACTGCCAGCAAGCCTGTTCAGTACTCCGACGGGTTTACCTAGTCATACCACAGGCCAATACCCACTACCAACAGACCTGTTCAGTATCCCGACGGGTTAGCCACTTACACCCTCAAAGAGTGGCCCTCCATCTTTTAATATTTTAGTATAAGATTGATTTATGCAAGAAGATGGGGGGACAGTTCTGAAAACATTTTTTTTTTTTTCAATTGGGATGGTATTTATGTTAGAGGATGACTTTCTGTTATATATTCCTTAGTGATTGTCCTGATGTAAGGGGTACTTAAGCAGACATGGCCTATCTAAAGATATGATATAATCAATCTTTTTAGTGTGTAGTGGATGGTACCATTGAGAAAGAACATAAAGGTATCTCTAGGCTCAACTCACTTTCTTCTTTTGTAGTTATTGTGATGTTTCCATTGAGAAAGAACAGAAAGGTATCTCTAGGCTCAACTCACTTTCTTCTTTTGTAGTTATTGTGATGTTTCCATGACTAATCTCTAATCAGAACTCCTTGTTACTTTTTAATAAAGATACTTTACTCACTTACTCAAGTTTCTTAGGAAAACTGTACGAGAGACCTCTAAGCTAGATGATTATGGTATCACTTCCTTATATAGTGGTGGAGATTTTCAAGAGCAACTAATTTTTAAAATTCCTTAATAAAAAGAGAAGATGATTTTTTTTGCAAAAATATGGCTAATTACAACAAGTCAATATTCATTTGATGCTTAGTAGACAACAAGGTTCAAGTGTAACAATGTTTTGAAGAAAAATCCTTCTTTACATTTCTTTGAAACTGTCTACTCCTGGTGAAATAAATACCTACATAAATCTCTAGAATTTCTTATTAACAAAATTCAAAAACTATTTACATATGTACAATAGAAAATTCAGAAAACATTCAAGAACAAGGGCGGACTTCCCCATCTACTAAGGCCAATTCCTTGTCAGTTGACATGACCTGTAGAAATTCTTCTTTGGAAATGGGTTTATGATAAAATTTGAGTCGGTGTCCATTTACTACAAAGGAGACTTGTCCATCGTCAATTGTTTTGATTTTCACAGCTCCATTGTCATATACAGTGACTACCTCATAAGGCCCCAACCACTGGGTGGTGAGCTAGCCTTTGAAGGTTTTAAATCAGGAATCAAACAACAAAGCCCAATCACCAGGTTGGAAGTGTTTCTTCTTAATAAACTTGTCATTCCACTTGCTCCTCTGGTTTTGGACTAATATTGTTCATTGGATGGCATCTTGCCTGATCTCATACAGCTCACTCAATTGTAGGGCTCGTTGTTTCTGAGCCTCATCTAATTTTAATCCCAATTTTTTCTGAAATAAGGAAGGTCCTTACTTGGAATTTTATTGGTAGAAGTACTTGTTTCCTGTACACTAGCTCATAAGGGGTATGCCCAGTGGTGTTTCTCCAGGTGGTCCGGTAAGCCCACAAAGCCTCTAGAAGCCTATTATCCCAATCCCGGTGATGTAATTGAATAGTCTTGGTTAAGATATCTTCCAGAACTTTGTTTGTAGATTCTACCTGACCATTAGCTTGTGGGTGGTATGGAGAAGATTTACAGTGTTTAATCCCATATTTCTCTGTTAGCTCTCTCATCATCTTGGAAGTGAAATGAGTTCCTTGGTCTGTAACAATTTCATGAGGGAAACCAAAACGGGTAAATATGTCTTCATAAATGAATTCAACAACATAATTTTCTGTAGCCCTGAATAGGGATTTTTCCTCTACCCACTTGGTGACATAGTCTGTACAAACCAAAATATAGTTCTTCTTACGAGACATAGGCGAAATTGGTCCTACAAAGTCAAGGGCCCATTTTTTGAAAGGTTCTATCATAACTTGGGCGCGCAGGGGAATTTCGTCAGCTGACGTAGGTCTTCCTATCCTTTGGAAACTATCACAACTGCTCACATACTTAGAAGAATCTTTGAAAATGCTAGGCCAATAGTAACCTGAATGTAACACCTTATATGCTGTACGTTTGTCAGAAAAATGGCCATCGCATGGTCCATCGTGACAACTTCGTAGTAGTTTTGGTACCTCATCCTCTTGGACACATCTATGAATAATCAAATCAGGACCTGTACGAAAAAGGTCATGGCCAACCCAAGAGTAATTAGCACTTTGCGTGATAATTTTATGCTTTTCATGAGGTGAAAAATGAGATGGTAAATTCCTAGTAGCCAGATAGTTTTCCATATCCGCAAACCATGGGGCATTTACTGAGAGGGAAAAAAAGTTCTCGTCTGGGAAACTATCATCTACAAGAATATCATCATCCTCATTTTTTATTCATGAAATAAAATCAGCTACCAAAATCTCCTTTCCAGGTTGGTCAAGAACAGTGATATTAAACTCTTGTAATAGAAGGAGCCACCTAGTCACTCGACCATTAGTTATGGGTTTATTCATGAGAAATCTAATGGTAGAATGATATGTATGTACAAATACTTCATAACCTGTAATGTAATGATGAAACTTATTGATAGCATGAACTACTGCCAAGAATTTCTTCTCGGTAACTGTGTAGTTTAACTCGGTAGGGGACAAGTTATTACTTACAAAATAAATGGCATAGGACTGCTGGTCCTCTTTCTTCCCTAATACTCCTCCTATTGCGGTGTTGGAGGCATCAATAGATATGTGAAATGGGAGAGTCCAGTTGGGCTCTCTAAGAACTGGTTCCACAAACAATTTGACTTTTAGGGCTTCAAAGGCAGTTTGACACTGCTTAGTCCAAACAAAATCAACATCCTTTATTAACAATCCAAACATGGGTGTAATAATCTTTGTAAAATTTTCAATAAACCACCGATAGTACCCGACATGTCCAATAAAGATTCTCACCTCTTTCTGAGTTTTTGGGGGTGGATGTATGACGATGACCTCAATCTTTGCAGGATCAACTTTTATCCCTTTAGATGAAATATGATGTCCTAGAACCACTCCTTCTGTTAACAACATTTTACATTTTTTATGACTTAGAGATAGGTTCATTTCTTGGCATCTAATAAGGAATTTTTCTAAGTTATCTAAGGCTTCCTGGTATTTTTTTCCATAAACTGTGAAGTCATCCATGTAGACCTCCACACAATCATGAATAAGATCAACAAATATCCCTAGTACTGCTTGTTGAAATGTGGCAGGAGCATTACACAATCCAAATGGTAAAACCCTTTAGGCATAGGTGCCCCAAGGAAAAGTAAAGGTGGTCTTGTCCTGGTCCTCAGATGCTATGAGAATTTGATTGTACCTACTGTACCCATCTAAAAAGGAGAAATACTTCTTTCTAGATAGGGTATCCAAAACTTGGTCAATGAAAGGAAGAGGAAAGTAATCCTTCAGAGTGTCTTTGTTGAGTTCCCGAAAATCAACACAAACTCTCCATTTCCCGGTCACTTTCTTTGGAACCACTACAAGCGGGGAAAAAAAGAACAACACATGAAGGATGGACTATGTCTTATAAGGAACTTGGATCAATGGTTTGAGTTTTCTTTCTTCCAAATGTGCTATTATCCTCCTCCTCCTCTGATCTTGAGACATTGAAAAGACATCGACTTTTCCCTTGCCTTTTTGAAAAGGGTGGTGTAATGAATGGTGAAAGGTATTTCATTTTCAAAATGTTTGTTCAGTGATCTATACACGATTGATAGATATCTAGATATATACAAAGAGAGATAGATGGATAGGTATATATACACATTGAATCTAAGATATATGCACATCGAAAAACGAAGAGATCTATTCCTCCATGTTCCGAGATGTATCCATCAATCTATCCAGGTCAATCCTCCTCCCCACCATTCATTTTATTTAAGAAAATGATGATCATACTCGAGAATTACTCGATCTGTCGGAGATGGGATAAATAAATATGACATTTAATAATTTTTGGATCTCCTCTTTTACTATATCTTTGAGTGCTGGGTTCATCCTTCTTCGGGGTTGCCTAATAGGTATTACTTCCCCCTGGGTGTATATGTGATGGATGGATGTGTCAGGGTGTATACCCTTCATGTCAGTGTATTCCTAAGCGAATGCTCCTGTTTTTTCTTTAAGGATACTTACTAACTGTTTTTGTTGGTCTGCATCTAGTCCAGAGTTTATATGTAAAAATTTCCTTGGAATAATCTCATAGAGCATGGTATAAGACATGGAAGACTCATCTATCTTGAAGATAAAAGATGTCGAAGACAAAATGGATGGGTCCAATTCTTCCTAAAATTCTTCTCCAAACATATACTCAAATTGGGGAAAAGATTGTGGAAAATCAACACATGTGATAGCAAAAATGAACTGGTTTAGCACATTTTCTATTGTGTGCTCTTGAAGTGCCCAGACATGGTCACTTGGTTGGGCTGGAGGGTATATGGTGAGATTCTAAATAGAAAGTCCATTTGAGATGGTCATTTATCCCTCTCTACAACCAATAAATGCATTGGCTGTGGCTAACTAAGGCCTTCCTAAAATAATAGGATGGCCTTTGGTAGGATCTTTCGAGTGGATGACCAAAAAGTCTACTGGGTACTGCCATGAGGCTAAAGTAACTATGATATCATCCAAAATTCCTTCAGGTATAACCCTAGTTTTATTTTCTAATTCCAAAATGGTTGGGGTAGGTCTAAGAAGAGGTTGTAACTATAATTTCTCAAAGGTAGTAGCAGTCATAACATTTATGGCTTCCCCTAGGACTATGAGAGTGTTTCCAATGGAGACCTCATTAATGGTTATGGTCACTATGAGGTTTATTGGGTTCCCATATTTTTCTACCCTAGGCTACTCTGATATATACTCATAAAGTTCTCCTATCAAATGTACTGTAGGAGGGTCCTTCTTCTTCCTACTTGGCTTCTTAATACACAATTCTTTGACTACCTTACTGTAGATTGGAATATCCTTAATGGCTTGTAGAAAGGGAATTTTGACACAAATATTCTTCAATTCATTCAAGATGTCAAATTCCGGTCGGGTGGTAGGTTTCTTGATTACTAATCTTTCTGGATAAGGAGGGGCCTTCGTAATTTGTGAAGGTTCATTTGGGGGAAGCTTGGGTTCTTGGTCATTAGAAATAATAACATCTTCCCACCTAGTGTCATCCGTATGTTGTTTGATGGTTTCTTCTTCCTCTTCTTCCTGGATGACTACTGAAGGTCTCTGCCTGTCTAGAAATTTTCTCGACCTCAGTTGAATCTCCTGTAATGGAACATGAGTAATAACATATGTCGGGAAGGCCCACATCTCAACATTATGAAGACGTTGAGTGGGCCTATTATTGGGATTGGGCACTGGTTGTGCTTGTAATAATGTTGGTCTCGGGGAGCTTTCATTCTGATATTGTTGTGGTTGTTGTTGTTGTGGAATATGAGGTAAAGGTGGTGGAACAAAACCTGACAGGAGTTGCAGAATGTTCGATGGAAACTGAGGGTAAGGATGGTTGGACATAGGAACATGTGGATCTTGAGGGTTCCCTTGGTTATGACTTCCTCTCCATCCTTCAGGCCAAGGATGTTGGTACTGTGTAGACCAGTTTTTCCAACTTGGTGAGTTACACTGTTGTTGTTGTTGATAATAGGGTGGAACTTGAGATTGTGGATCTGGGTATGTGGCATGGTTCCTAGGATGCCATGGCCTCCTAGGTGCATAAGAGGATTCCCCATGATCCCCAATTCTATAGATGGCTAACAAATAGGGCAATGATGGACATTTTTCAGTTGTATGGTCTTCTGTGCAGAAGCCACAAACTGAAATGTTATCTAATGGGCATTCCCTTGAGGAATTCTTCCTCCTGCATCTTGGGCAATATATGCTCATTGCTTCATTTTCCTCCTCCTGTTTCTTTTTAATATTTAGGGTGTCCAACTGGGAACCTATTGTGCTTAAGATATTTGTCTTGAAGTTCTCTAAAAGGTTCCCTATCTCTGCTCTTCTGATACCACCTAAACTAACTGGTTTTAAGTTTCTATTATAAGGGTCCCTGACATTCTTTCCCGTTTTAGATCTACTCCTCAAGTAATTATTACACATTTCACCTATTTCAAAAAATGGTTTATGAGAGATGTCACATGATGCCATCGGGTTAATCATCTCTAGGTATTCTTATGAAATTCCCTTAAGGAAAAGAGCCCTATTTGCATTCTCTAGGAGATCATGGTATTTTGACTTATGGGAGATGTATGCAAACCGTTCCATATTGTCCTCGAGATTCTTGTCTTCTAATTGTTTGATTTTGAAAATATCGTTACGAGATTCTTTGGTCTTGCAGTAGTCTTGGTACTTTTTAAGAAATACATCTTTCATGGAATCCCAAGACCTAATACTGGATTCTCCAAACCCCATGAACCATCTTAGTGCAGATTCCTTGAGGATGGAAGGAAAGAGTTTTAGTTTCTGGGCATCTTGTAAGTAGTTGTATCTCCTACACAAGATGTTGAACTCAATTAGGAAGGTATCTGGATCTTTACTACTTTTACCATAAAAGGTGGGCAGTACTGAGAGGGGAATATTTTTCATATTGACATTTGGGGTGGTGTCCAAAATTGAAAACCCAAAGGTAGTTTCGGTTTGGTTTCCAACTTCTTCTTCCTCCCCATGTCTTACATTGTTGTGATCCCCCTATTCATCCATACTGGTTTTGTTTCCAAAAAGAGAGTACCTCGGTGGTTTTATCTTTGAAGAGAACAAGGTTTCCCTCTGATGGAAAGGTCTTCCTACTGTTTGAGTGTTTGGGACTCTACTCAAGCCGGTTGAGGTTATTGGTGCCAAAGTTTTTGTGTCAATTTGAGAGACAATTATGTTGGCTGAAATACCAAACAAAATATTCACTTGTTCAGGGTCTATGATGTCTTCAAAGTTGGGATCTCCTGGTGGTGGTGTAAAATATTCACTTGTTCTTTCCTATAGTTCTCCCATATCTTAGTCTGTTTAGAGACTACTTTAGCTCTTTGGGTTGAGCTAGCTCCTATTTTTCAGTATCGGTTTGTGGAATTTATGAATGGAACGTTCCTTCCCCCCAAAAGGTCAGAAGGAACCTTGGTTTAAAGATCTGATTTAGATTTAATGTATCTACCTTTTGGGTCTCTAGGTCTGTTCATGAAAGAAAACAAAATAAAAAATAAAAACTACCATTGGGTTTGGGGGAACCTGCTATAGCAGATGCGCAGGTTCTTACCTCTCGTCTTAAAGTTCCCTCGCCACCAAAATAATGCTAAGGTTTTAGAAATGATCTAATTCCTAATTATTTCCTACCTTGAGACAACTCCCCGACAACGATGCCAAAAATGATGGCTGTTCTATATGCACTAAAAACACACTAAAAACCCTCAATTAAATTGTCAACCTGTGGTAAGTAAACTTAGAGTTGTAGCAATATATATGCCAAGGTAGAAATACTGGTAGTATAGTCTAACTAAGGAAATGAGCTATTGAAGGGCTAATATACTCAAGCAAAGACTACTAATGATCAAAATATACTAAGAAACTTAAACTATTTACCATAAGTAACTTTTGAACAAAGGATCAATGGATAATCCTAAGAAAACAAATGAAAACCCTAGTTAAAGGAAATTAACTTAATCATGAAAATAAGCAAAAGTAAACTATCTATTTAATCGATCTAATGAGAAATGACAACAACAAACTACTTTAATTAACCTACTCAAATTCAATAAGCAACTATCCTATTAAAGCAAATAAATAGACAAGCAACTACCCTATCAAAGCAAGTAAACAAGCAAGCAATCAACTAACTAACCTATGATAACTTCTACAACAAGTAAACTAATCAAAATTACTCAATAAGAAACTAATTAAACTAATAAGCAAGTGAACTCTATTATTAAATTAAACTTCATAATTACTTCTAATTTACGAAAGAAAATCTTAATCTACTAAATTCAAAGCATCAACAACTACTCTTTATTCTATGGTAAGAAAAATATTCTTTAATCTACCAAAGAAAGAAGACTATTCTAATCTACAAAAGCAAGGAAACTATCTTCTAATCTATGAAAGCAAGAAAACTCAAATACAATGTTGATGGTTATGTCTCCGGTGTCTTATGATATCACGATGGCATTTAACAATTAACAATAACTCAAGAGGGATAAACTCAATATTGACTTCAATAGCAAAGTGAAAAGTGTGAATTAGACAATCCAATGAGAATTTATCCATTTATAGAAGAAACAACAACTATCTTTCATATCCATGTGATTATTGAATCTATGCATTAATAATCAATAGTATAAAAACACTATTCTAGTAAATTCAATTGCATTCTATGCTAATTAAGCAAATTCATACTACTTAGATTCATAACTAGAAACTAAACTCAATAATCAACTTTAAATTAAAATTGCAACCTATATCTAAAAAGGAAATTGCATAAGGTAAACTAAACTAGTCATATTTTAACAATTCAAATTGCAAAAGAGGAAATACTCATAAAACGGAAATTAAATACTATTTCAGCATATGACAAGAAATTAAATGAGCAAACTGAATGGCAATTTAAATAAGCAAAACTAAGTAGCAACTAGATAGACAAACTAGAATTGAAAGCTAAAAACTAATAACTACCCATCCACCGAAACCTTGTCAAGGAAATCATAAACTAAAAACTCTGTTTTAAACTCTATTTTTACACTCTATTTCAACATAAA
>ML798995.1:202995-250172 GCA_009831015.1 Picea engelmannii
GAAACTAAACTCAATAATCAACTTTAAATTAAAATTGCAACCTAGATCTAAAAAGGAAATTGCATAAGGTAAACTAAACTAGTCCTATTTTAACAATTCAAATTGCAAAAGAGGAAATACTCATAAAACATAAATTAAATACTATTTCAGCACATGACAAAAAATTAAATGAGCAAATTGAATGACAATTTAAATAAGCAAAACTAAGTAGCAGCTAGATAGACAAACTAGAATTAAAAGCTAAAAACTAATAACTAGCCATCCACTGAAACCTTGTCAAGGAAATCATAAACTAAAAACTCTGTTTTAAACTCCGTTTTTACACTCTATTTCAGCATAAAGAAAACCTAGCTATCACCTAATTATGCACAAGGTTAGTATCTAATCTTGCAAACTTATCTCCTATCAACTAACATATCATTGCATATTAACAATAGCCTCCATAATAACCTGCAAAACTGAACTAAACTAATTAAATTATAAACAACAAGTTATATAGTAAAGAAGCATAATGAAAAACTCATGTACATGAAATGAGTAAAATGACAACTACACTATTTAATGCACAAGAAAACTAATTGGATATTCACCTAGACTGTTGGTGCCCCCCCCAACAAGTCGTGGATAATCTTTAAAGACGAACCATGAGCTCAATAACACGAATTCAACATTAAAATAAAAAACACAATCTTTACACAGTTTTAACAAAATGTATATGAAAATAGAAAAAACATAGATGAATTGTCTTTTTCTCTCTAACACTCTTTTTCTGACCATTGAGGTGGTATTTATAGGTTTACAAGCTAAGAGTTTGACCATTGGAAGGGTTGAACTTCTCTTAAAACAACAAATCGCTTTTAATGCGCCCTAACTGTCGGTGGCTTGGAGAAATAAGCTGATCCAATAATCGCCCAACATAACAACCCAAATTGAGTTGTCAGAAGCTCAGTAGATGGAGGCCATGAGCACAAGAAAAACCCATGTCTCTGATTTTCCCATCGCTGGCCGCCGATATGCTAACTGCCAAGTCTCCAATGGTTTTTGTGCAGGACAGAGTGCCGGATGGAGTACCAGACTGAGTGCCGGATGGAATACCGGACGGAGTGCCAGATGCAAAAATGAGCTGCGATTTTTCCCTGTGACACACAAAATGCGAATTAGTTTCCTAGAATCATAAAAACATGCTGAATTACACTCAAAAGCCATCATAAAAAATGAATCATGCATACTTGGTATGGATCATAGCGATTTGACACAAAATCTCTTCAAAAATCTTCAAAACAGGAAAACAAATATACATATTTGGCCAAAAAGGATCTAATTAACGTCATTAAATCAATCATATCACGGGCCCAACATTACCCCCACACCTAAGATTTTTTAGGTCCCACTGCAAACAAAAATAAATTTCCCCTCATGACTAATCTTGTTGAGGAGGATCAACTTTAGAAGATTCTCCTTCTTGTCGTGAAGATTTGGTATTGTGGATCTTGTGTTTCTTTAATTGTGCCTTGAGGTTGCGATTGGCTTTGGTCATGTCATCAACCAACCTTTGAAGGGAATTCACCTTTGCTTGGAAGACTGCATTATCATGGTGAAGATGTGTGTCCATAATCTTCCTATCTTCCAACTGTTGCAATAGCTGAAAATTATCTTTTTGTAGCTTCTCAATGGATGGAGCAGGATCAATTATCTCAGAGGAAGGCATAGATCCTTTGAAAGATGTAGAGTGTTTTCCATTCTAAGGATCTGGGGTAGGCATCTGTGAGGTAGGGTAATAGGGAGTTGATGAGGAGAAGTCGGTTCATATTTTGTCTTCCTATGAGGCTCCAACTCATCTGCAGACACTTCCCTAAATATTTTGTGAGGACTCTCGAGATCGAAGGACACTTGGATAGGGTCCGAAGTAGTCAGGGGTTTTGCATAAGGTTTCCCTCTTGTGCTCCGAGTGCTCTTTCGAAAGCGTCCTCTATTAAATCGATTAGATCCTCTCCTATTTGTGGGAATTGTAGGAAAGTCTTTTTGAATTACTTCTTGGAGATTTTTGGGTGTAGGATCAAGAGATATTGAAGGGATCGAGGGGTTAACAATGGGCTTCTTGGTCTTTTTGCCCGATGAGGCTGCAGGGGTTTCAAAAAGCTTCTTGGATTTTTGTTTGGGTAAAGAAATGGATTGTGCAGGAGGGTTTGGAGTCCTTGGAGAGTGGGGTTTGGATGGAGAAATAGTCCTTAGATCCAATGTATTTTTGCTAGTCTTGATTGTCAAGTGAGGGTTTGCAAATTGATAAATGAATGCATCCCAAGTTTTCCCCTGTTTTTCTAATTCGGCTAAAACAAGGAGTTTGATAAGGCCATGATGAAAGAGGATGTTGTGGGGGTTGGTTACATTGTTCCTCACTTGAAAAGACATCTTCTCCAAGCTCTTTAAAAAGTAGAAGGGAAAATTCAATGGTTTATTGAACTGAAAGTGGGCTAACAATCTAAAGTGATAGGATTTAAAGGTGGAAGATCTACCTTCACATGTGATCAACCCGGTGATGACTATGAGAGGGCTGATCAACTCCTCTTTTATCCACTCCTTGGAGTATCCTTTAGCTCCAGAGATGTTCTGTAATTCTGGTTTAAAAATCCTGTTATAACTCGATTGCAGCAGCTGGTGGTTTTTAAACCATCTATCTCCCACTCTTGAAAGCTTCGTGGTTGCGGCTATGGATTCCTCTGAGACCCCAAAGGTGATAGACCCCACGTGTGCTATATTCCCATCAAAACTGAGGGAAAATTGCATTGATATTCCATCGTCGTAGCCCTGCAAGTGGGATAAAAAAGGCCCCCAACCTGGGCGCAAAAATACGTCCCTGCACTGTGCAAAATCAGGGATGGCGAAAAGGTTTGCATAGGAAGACAGTTCATACCATTTGGGCATGGTGATGGTGTGAAGAACTAGACATAGGGAAAAATTCACCAAGAAAAGGTGTTATCGGGCCAAGAAATGACACGATTTGAACATAGGCCGAGCACAATTTGAACAGAGGAACAAACAAACAGAGGATGAGCACGTTTTAAAAAAAGGGGAGAATGCAAATGGTAGAGGTGAATTGGAATAATGGGATAACCCAATTCCATTTTTGAATGCACCTACGGTGGAATTGGTTGC
Organism: Picea engelmannii; assembly: GCA_009831015.1. Taxonomy (NCBI): domain Eukaryota; kingdom Viridiplantae; phylum Streptophyta; class Pinopsida; order Pinales; family Pinaceae; genus Picea; species Picea engelmannii. Next base: position 206,149 of record ML798995.1, read on the forward strand.
ACACATGTGCGCACGAGTTTCCATGTGTGAGAAATTCAAATTTGAAGGCTCGTTTTTGGGGGAAATCTTAATGATACAAAGTTAGATCAATGTCCAAGTCTTTTGACTTGGACATTTGATCATGAAAATGTCTAAGGTTTGCATCTTCAATCTTGATTGCCATAAACTAATTCAATTAAATGTCATTGAATCCTGGTTGCCTGAAATTGTGGATTGTTACTGGTGTATATTGTCATATGGCGCTTCGCTCGACACCTCATAAATCACTTCATACGACACCTCATACGACACTCCATATGGTACCTCTATGCTAAATGAATTTTTACCTTCTGTAATGGATAGCCTGCAATCTTGGAATGGTTTTGACAGTCATAGTGATTAAGAGTAGAGACATAGTGTTCTATTATTATTGATTTTTCCACCATGCTTCTCAATCCACTCACATAATGCATGTAATTTCAATCCTACAATGAACATCCTGTAATGAAAATAAACCAATAGTGTGGTCTATTAAGGATATGTACAACAATTTATAGCACACAGGAGATTAGCATTTCCAAAATAAAATGATTGCTGATGTAATAACCTGCAATACATGAATTTTTACAAAGACTTACTTCTCTAGGTAATGATAATTTTTCAACTCATGAACCCCTCCCCCACACCTAAGTATTGTGACACCTCATAATAAAAAATATAGGAAACCAATCAGTTCTCCCAATAGCCGAAGATTTACAGTTTGTTAAGTGTAGAGATAAATTTCACAGATTGGTCTGACAAGATGGTTAGAAGATGGCCCCACCTATAGGATAGAACATCCTGCATATAGATAAGAAGAGGTAGGCGAGAGAGTTTCAAGATAGTCTCAAAGTTAGTTCCCAATGGAAATTTTATGGACTTCATTAACCTTATCTTAACCATACATACTTCATGTCAACTTTGTCTACAAGTAATTCCATACATCAGGACAAGTTTAAATTTATTATTTATTTTTTGTCAGATTACCATCCTCTCTAGGTAGAATGCTCCACTGCCAGCAAGCCTGTTCAGTACTCCGACGGGTTTACCTAGTCATACCACAGGCCAATACCCACTACCAACAGACCTGTTCAGTATCCCGACGGGTTAGCCACTTACACCCTCAAAGAGTGGCCCTCCATCTTTTAATATTTTAGTATAAGATTGATTTATGCAAGAAGATGGGGGGACAGTTCTGAAAACATTTTTTTTTTTTTCAATTGGGATGGTATTTATGTTAGAGGATGACTTTCTGTTATATATTCCTTAGTGATTGTCCTGATGTAAGGGGTACTTAAGCAGACATGGCCTATCTAAAGATATGATATAATCAATCTTTTTAGTGTGTAGTGGATGGTACCATTGAGAAAGAACATAAAGGTATCTCTAGGCTCAACTCACTTTCTTCTTTTGTAGTTATTGTGATGTTTCCATTGAGAAAGAACAGAAAGGTATCTCTAGGCTCAACTCACTTTCTTCTTTTGTAGTTATTGTGATGTTTCCATGACTAATCTCTAATCAGAACTCCTTGTTACTTTTTAATAAAGATACTTTACTCACTTACTCAAGTTTCTTAGGAAAACTGTACGAGAGACCTCTAAGCTAGATGATTATGGTATCACTTCCTTATATAGTGGTGGAGATTTTCAAGAGCAACTAATTTTTAAAATTCCTTAATAAAAAGAGAAGATGATTTTTTTTGCAAAAATATGGCTAATTACAACAAGTCAATATTCATTTGATGCTTAGTAGACAACAAGGTTCAAGTGTAACAATGTTTTGAAGAAAAATCCTTCTTTACATTTCTTTGAAACTGTCTACTCCTGGTGAAATAAATACCTACATAAATCTCTAGAATTTCTTATTAACAAAATTCAAAAACTATTTACATATGTACAATAGAAAATTCAGAAAACATTCAAGAACAAGGGCGGACTTCCCCATCTACTAAGGCCAATTCCTTGTCAGTTGACATGACCTGTAGAAATTCTTCTTTGGAAATGGGTTTATGATAAAATTTGAGTCGGTGTCCATTTACTACAAAGGAGACTTGTCCATCGTCAATTGTTTTGATTTTCACAGCTCCATTGTCATATACAGTGACTACCTCATAAGGCCCCAACCACTGGGTGGTGAGCTAGCCTTTGAAGGTTTTAAATCAGGAATCAAACAACAAAGCCCAATCACCAGGTTGGAAGTGTTTCTTCTTAATAAACTTGTCATTCCACTTGCTCCTCTGGTTTTGGACTAATATTGTTCATTGGATGGCATCTTGCCTGATCTCATACAGCTCACTCAATTGTAGGGCTCGTTGTTTCTGAGCCTCATCTAATTTTAATCCCAATTTTTTCTGAAATAAGGAAGGTCCTTACTTGGAATTTTATTGGTAGAAGTACTTGTTTCCTGTACACTAGCTCATAAGGGGTATGCCCAGTGGTGTTTCTCCAGGTGGTCCGGTAAGCCCACAAAGCCTCTAGAAGCCTATTATCCCAATCCCGGTGATGTAATTGAATAGTCTTGGTTAAGATATCTTCCAGAACTTTGTTTGTAGATTCTACCTGACCATTAGCTTGTGGGTGGTATGGAGAAGATTTACAGTGTTTAATCCCATATTTCTCTGTTAGCTCTCTCATCATCTTGGAAGTGAAATGAGTTCCTTGGTCTGTAACAATTTCATGAGGGAAACCAAAACGGGTAAATATGTCTTCATAAATGAATTCAACAACATAATTTTCTGTAGCCCTGAATAGGGATTTTTCCTCTACCCACTTGGTGACATAGTCTGTACAAACCAAAATATAGTTCTTCTTACGAGACATAGGCGAAATTGGTCCTACAAAGTCAAGGGCCCATTTTTTGAAAGGTTCTATCATAACTTGGGCGCGCAGGGGAATTTCGTCAGCTGACGTAGGTCTTCCTATCCTTTGGAAACTATCACAACTGCTCACATACTTAGAAGAATCTTTGAAAATGCTAGGCCAATAGTAACCTGAATGTAACACCTTATATGCTGTACGTTTGTCAGAAAAATGGCCATCGCATGGTCCATCGTGACAACTTCGTAGTAGTTTTGGTACCTCATCCTCTTGGACACATCTATGAATAATCAAATCAGGACCTGTACGAAAAAGGTCATGGCCAACCCAAGAGTAATTAGCACTTTGCGTGATAATTTTATGCTTTTCATGAGGTGAAAAATGAGATGGTAAATTCCTAGTAGCCAGATAGTTTTCCATATCCGCAAACCATGGGGCATTTACTGAGAGGGAAAAAAAGTTCTCGTCTGGGAAACTATCATCTACAAGAATATCATCATCCTCATTTTTTATTCATGAAATAAAATCAGCTACCAAAATCTCCTTTCCAGGTTGGTCAAGAACAGTGATATTAAACTCTTGTAATAGAAGGAGCCACCTAGTCACTCGACCATTAGTTATGGGTTTATTCATGAGAAATCTAATGGTAGAATGATATGTATGTACAAATACTTCATAACCTGTAATGTAATGATGAAACTTATTGATAGCATGAACTACTGCCAAGAATTTCTTCTCGGTAACTGTGTAGTTTAACTCGGTAGGGGACAAGTTATTACTTACAAAATAAATGGCATAGGACTGCTGGTCCTCTTTCTTCCCTAATACTCCTCCTATTGCGGTGTTGGAGGCATCAATAGATATGTGAAATGGGAGAGTCCAGTTGGGCTCTCTAAGAACTGGTTCCACAAACAATTTGACTTTTAGGGCTTCAAAGGCAGTTTGACACTGCTTAGTCCAAACAAAATCAACATCCTTTATTAACAATCCAAACATGGGTGTAATAATCTTTGTAAAATTTTCAATAAACCACCGATAGTACCCGACATGTCCAATAAAGATTCTCACCTCTTTCTGAGTTTTTGGGGGTGGATGTATGACGATGACCTCAATCTTTGCAGGATCAACTTTTATCCCTTTAGATGAAATATGATGTCCTAGAACCACTCCTTCTGTTAACAACATTTTACATTTTTTATGACTTAGAGATAGGTTCATTTCTTGGCATCTAATAAGGAATTTTTCTAAGTTATCTAAGGCTTCCTGGTATTTTTTTCCATAAACTGTGAAGTCATCCATGTAGACCTCCACACAATCATGAATAAGATCAACAAATATCCCTAGTACTGCTTGTTGAAATGTGGCAGGAGCATTACACAATCCAAATGGTAAAACCCTTTAGGCATAGGTGCCCCAAGGAAAAGTAAAGGTGGTCTTGTCCTGGTCCTCAGATGCTATGAGAATTTGATTGTACCTACTGTACCCATCTAAAAAGGAGAAATACTTCTTTCTAGATAGGGTATCCAAAACTTGGTCAATGAAAGGAAGAGGAAAGTAATCCTTCAGAGTGTCTTTGTTGAGTTCCCGAAAATCAACACAAACTCTCCATTTCCCGGTCACTTTCTTTGGAACCACTACAAGCGGGGAAAAAAAGAACAACACATGAAGGATGGACTATGTCTTATAAGGAACTTGGATCAATGGTTTGAGTTTTCTTTCTTCCAAATGTGCTATTATCCTCCTCCTCCTCTGATCTTGAGACATTGAAAAGACATCGACTTTTCCCTTGCCTTTTTGAAAAGGGTGGTGTAATGAATGGTGAAAGGTATTTCATTTTCAAAATGTTTGTTCAGTGATCTATACACGATTGATAGATATCTAGATATATACAAAGAGAGATAGATGGATAGGTATATATACACATTGAATCTAAGATATATGCACATCGAAAAACGAAGAGATCTATTCCTCCATGTTCCGAGATGTATCCATCAATCTATCCAGGTCAATCCTCCTCCCCACCATTCATTTTATTTAAGAAAATGATGATCATACTCGAGAATTACTCGATCTGTCGGAGATGGGATAAATAAATATGACATTTAATAATTTTTGGATCTCCTCTTTTACTATATCTTTGAGTGCTGGGTTCATCCTTCTTCGGGGTTGCCTAATAGGTATTACTTCCCCCTGGGTGTATATGTGATGGATGGATGTGTCAGGGTGTATACCCTTCATGTCAGTGTATTCCTAAGCGAATGCTCCTGTTTTTTCTTTAAGGATACTTACTAACTGTTTTTGTTGGTCTGCATCTAGTCCAGAGTTTATATGTAAAAATTTCCTTGGAATAATCTCATAGAGCATGGTATAAGACATGGAAGACTCATCTATCTTGAAGATAAAAGATGTCGAAGACAAAATGGATGGGTCCAATTCTTCCTAAAATTCTTCTCCAAACATATACTCAAATTGGGGAAAAGATTGTGGAAAATCAACACATGTGATAGCAAAAATGAACTGGTTTAGCACATTTTCTATTGTGTGCTCTTGAAGTGCCCAGACATGGTCACTTGGTTGGGCTGGAGGGTATATGGTGAGATTCTAAATAGAAAGTCCATTTGAGATGGTCATTTATCCCTCTCTACAACCAATAAATGCATTGGCTGTGGCTAACTAAGGCCTTCCTAAAATAATAGGATGGCCTTTGGTAGGATCTTTCGAGTGGATGACCAAAAAGTCTACTGGGTACTGCCATGAGGCTAAAGTAACTATGATATCATCCAAAATTCCTTCAGGTATAACCCTAGTTTTATTTTCTAATTCCAAAATGGTTGGGGTAGGTCTAAGAAGAGGTTGTAACTATAATTTCTCAAAGGTAGTAGCAGTCATAACATTTATGGCTTCCCCTAGGACTATGAGAGTGTTTCCAATGGAGACCTCATTAATGGTTATGGTCACTATGAGGTTTATTGGGTTCCCATATTTTTCTACCCTAGGCTACTCTGATATATACTCATAAAGTTCTCCTATCAAATGTACTGTAGGAGGGTCCTTCTTCTTCCTACTTGGCTTCTTAATACACAATTCTTTGACTACCTTACTGTAGATTGGAATATCCTTAATGGCTTGTAGAAAGGGAATTTTGACACAAATATTCTTCAATTCATTCAAGATGTCAAATTCCGGTCGGGTGGTAGGTTTCTTGATTACTAATCTTTCTGGATAAGGAGGGGCCTTCGTAATTTGTGAAGGTTCATTTGGGGGAAGCTTGGGTTCTTGGTCATTAGAAATAATAACATCTTCCCACCTAGTGTCATCCGTATGTTGTTTGATGGTTTCTTCTTCCTCTTCTTCCTGGATGACTACTGAAGGTCTCTGCCTGTCTAGAAATTTTCTCGACCTCAGTTGAATCTCCTGTAATGGAACATGAGTAATAACATATGTCGGGAAGGCCCACATCTCAACATTATGAAGACGTTGAGTGGGCCTATTATTGGGATTGGGCACTGGTTGTGCTTGTAATAATGTTGGTCTCGGGGAGCTTTCATTCTGATATTGTTGTGGTTGTTGTTGTTGTGGAATATGAGGTAAAGGTGGTGGAACAAAACCTGACAGGAGTTGCAGAATGTTCGATGGAAACTGAGGGTAAGGATGGTTGGACATAGGAACATGTGGATCTTGAGGGTTCCCTTGGTTATGACTTCCTCTCCATCCTTCAGGCCAAGGATGTTGGTACTGTGTAGACCAGTTTTTCCAACTTGGTGAGTTACACTGTTGTTGTTGTTGATAATAGGGTGGAACTTGAGATTGTGGATCTGGGTATGTGGCATGGTTCCTAGGATGCCATGGCCTCCTAGGTGCATAAGAGGATTCCCCATGATCCCCAATTCTATAGATGGCTAACAAATAGGGCAATGATGGACATTTTTCAGTTGTATGGTCTTCTGTGCAGAAGCCACAAACTGAAATGTTATCTAATGGGCATTCCCTTGAGGAATTCTTCCTCCTGCATCTTGGGCAATATATGCTCATTGCTTCATTTTCCTCCTCCTGTTTCTTTTTAATATTTAGGGTGTCCAACTGGGAACCTATTGTGCTTAAGATATTTGTCTTGAAGTTCTCTAAAAGGTTCCCTATCTCTGCTCTTCTGATACCACCTAAACTAACTGGTTTTAAGTTTCTATTATAAGGGTCCCTGACATTCTTTCCCGTTTTAGATCTACTCCTCAAGTAATTATTACACATTTCACCTATTTCAAAAAATGGTTTATGAGAGATGTCACATGATGCCATCGGGTTAATCATCTCTAGGTATTCTTATGAAATTCCCTTAAGGAAAAGAGCCCTATTTGCATTCTCTAGGAGATCATGGTATTTTGACTTATGGGAGATGTATGCAAACCGTTCCATATTGTCCTCGAGATTCTTGTCTTCTAATTGTTTGATTTTGAAAATATCGTTACGAGATTCTTTGGTCTTGCAGTAGTCTTGGTACTTTTTAAGAAATACATCTTTCATGGAATCCCAAGACCTAATACTGGATTCTCCAAACCCCATGAACCATCTTAGTGCAGATTCCTTGAGGATGGAAGGAAAGAGTTTTAGTTTCTGGGCATCTTGTAAGTAGTTGTATCTCCTACACAAGATGTTGAACTCAATTAGGAAGGTATCTGGATCTTTACTACTTTTACCATAAAAGGTGGGCAGTACTGAGAGGGGAATATTTTTCATATTGACATTTGGGGTGGTGTCCAAAATTGAAAACCCAAAGGTAGTTTCGGTTTGGTTTCCAACTTCTTCTTCCTCCCCATGTCTTACATTGTTGTGATCCCCCTATTCATCCATACTGGTTTTGTTTCCAAAAAGAGAGTACCTCGGTGGTTTTATCTTTGAAGAGAACAAGGTTTCCCTCTGATGGAAAGGTCTTCCTACTGTTTGAGTGTTTGGGACTCTACTCAAGCCGGTTGAGGTTATTGGTGCCAAAGTTTTTGTGTCAATTTGAGAGACAATTATGTTGGCTGAAATACCAAACAAAATATTCACTTGTTCAGGGTCTATGATGTCTTCAAAGTTGGGATCTCCTGGTGGTGGTGTAAAATATTCACTTGTTCTTTCCTATAGTTCTCCCATATCTTAGTCTGTTTAGAGACTACTTTAGCTCTTTGGGTTGAGCTAGCTCCTATTTTTCAGTATCGGTTTGTGGAATTTATGAATGGAACGTTCCTTCCCCCCAAAAGGTCAGAAGGAACCTTGGTTTAAAGATCTGATTTAGATTTAATGTATCTACCTTTTGGGTCTCTAGGTCTGTTCATGAAAGAAAACAAAATAAAAAATAAAAACTACCATTGGGTTTGGGGGAACCTGCTATAGCAGATGCGCAGGTTCTTACCTCTCGTCTTAAAGTTCCCTCGCCACCAAAATAATGCTAAGGTTTTAGAAATGATCTAATTCCTAATTATTTCCTACCTTGAGACAACTCCCCGACAACGATGCCAAAAATGATGGCTGTTCTATATGCACTAAAAACACACTAAAAACCCTCAATTAAATTGTCAACCTGTGGTAAGTAAACTTAGAGTTGTAGCAATATATATGCCAAGGTAGAAATACTGGTAGTATAGTCTAACTAAGGAAATGAGCTATTGAAGGGCTAATATACTCAAGCAAAGACTACTAATGATCAAAATATACTAAGAAACTTAAACTATTTACCATAAGTAACTTTTGAACAAAGGATCAATGGATAATCCTAAGAAAACAAATGAAAACCCTAGTTAAAGGAAATTAACTTAATCATGAAAATAAGCAAAAGTAAACTATCTATTTAATCGATCTAATGAGAAATGACAACAACAAACTACTTTAATTAACCTACTCAAATTCAATAAGCAACTATCCTATTAAAGCAAATAAATAGACAAGCAACTACCCTATCAAAGCAAGTAAACAAGCAAGCAATCAACTAACTAACCTATGATAACTTCTACAACAAGTAAACTAATCAAAATTACTCAATAAGAAACTAATTAAACTAATAAGCAAGTGAACTCTATTATTAAATTAAACTTCATAATTACTTCTAATTTACGAAAGAAAATCTTAATCTACTAAATTCAAAGCATCAACAACTACTCTTTATTCTATGGTAAGAAAAATATTCTTTAATCTACCAAAGAAAGAAGACTATTCTAATCTACAAAAGCAAGGAAACTATCTTCTAATCTATGAAAGCAAGAAAACTCAAATACAATGTTGATGGTTATGTCTCCGGTGTCTTATGATATCACGATGGCATTTAACAATTAACAATAACTCAAGAGGGATAAACTCAATATTGACTTCAATAGCAAAGTGAAAAGTGTGAATTAGACAATCCAATGAGAATTTATCCATTTATAGAAGAAACAACAACTATCTTTCATATCCATGTGATTATTGAATCTATGCATTAATAATCAATAGTATAAAAACACTATTCTAGTAAATTCAATTGCATTCTATGCTAATTAAGCAAATTCATACTACTTAGATTCATAACTAGAAACTAAACTCAATAATCAACTTTAAATTAAAATTGCAACCTATATCTAAAAAGGAAATTGCATAAGGTAAACTAAACTAGTCATATTTTAACAATTCAAATTGCAAAAGAGGAAATACTCATAAAACGGAAATTAAATACTATTTCAGCATATGACAAGAAATTAAATGAGCAAACTGAATGGCAATTTAAATAAGCAAAACTAAGTAGCAACTAGATAGACAAACTAGAATTGAAAGCTAAAAACTAATAACTACCCATCCACCGAAACCTTGTCAAGGAAATCATAAACTAAAAACTCTGTTTTAAACTCTATTTTTACACTCTATTTCAACATAAAAAAAACCTAGCTATCACCTAATTATGCATAAGGTTAGTATCTAAGATTGCAAGATTATCTCCTATCAACTAACAAATCATTTCATATTAACAATAGCCTCCATAATAACTTGCAAAACTGAACTAAACTAATTAAATTATAAACAACAAATTATACAGTAAAGAAACATAATGAAAAACTCATGTACATGAAATGAATAAAATGCCGACTACACTATTTAATGCACAAACAAACTAATTGGATATTCACCCAGACTGTTGGTGCCCCCCCCCAATAAGTCGTGGCTAATATTAAAAGACGAACCACGAGCTCAATAACACAAATTCAACATTAAAATAAAAAAACACAGTCTTTACACAGTTTTAGCAAAATGTATATGAAAATAGAAAAACAAAGATGAATTGTATTTTTCTCTCTAACACTTTTTGTCTAACCACTAAGGCGGTATTTATAGGTTTAGAGGATGAGAGGTCGACCACTGGAAGGGTCAACCTTCTCTAAAAACAAAAAATCGCTTTTAATGCGCCCTAAATGTCGGTGGCTTCTAGAAATAAGGCGAGCCAATAATCGCCCAGCATAACAACCCAAATCGAGTTGTTAGAAGCTTAGTAGCCGGAGGCCACGAGCACAAGAAAAACCCATGTCTCTGATTCGCTCATCGCTGGTCGCTGATATGCCAACTGCCAAATCACCCATGGTTTTTGTGCAGGACAAAGTGCCAAAGGTAGTGCCAATGGACTACTATACTGAGTGCCGAATGGAGTACCAGACGGAGTGCCGGATGCAAAAACGAGCTGCAATTTTTCCCTGTGACACACAAAACATGAATTAGTTTCCTGGAATCATAAAAACATGTTGAATTACACTCAAAAGCCATCGTAAAACATGAATCATGCATTCCTGGTATGGGTCATAGTGATTTGACACAAAAGCTCTTCAAAACTCTTCAAAACAAGAAAACACATATACATATTCGACCAACAAGGATCTAATTAACGTCATTAAATCAATCATATCACGGAACCAACAATACATGGTTGAGACAAGTATTTGATGGGTTGGCACATACATGAGGTGTAAAGTTGATGATGTTGGTACATATTGATGAGTCATAGTTGATGAGTAGCTGATACATGATTGATACATACTTGGTACATGGTTGATGAACTTTTTTATGGTATAGGTTGATTACAGGTTGATTCATGGTTGATACATGGTTCAAGTTATTGGTACAGGTTGTTTGCTGCAGGTTGATTGGTACATATTTACAACAGTATATCTCACAGTGATAGTTTGACAACGGTTCCATCATTCTACTTATACATCAGAGCGGTTGGATGAGCATTGGAACAGGGGAAGACCCAGGGTTCAACGCTACAACAACGCACCAATAAAACCCTAACTACCAGCCCTTTTGGAAACAACTGTGAAGCAGATGAAGTTTCACCCGAGGTAGAGGCAGGGGTGGTTGCAGGACTCAAATGTATGCAACCTTAGTTGGGACACAGATCTATGATTCTAACACTTAACATAACACTCAACAGTTAACATTCATCAATGTCCAGTATTAGTTACAATGCAGTTAAACCCTAATTACAAAGTATCACAGTATTCATTCAGATCTAAGGTATTTAAGCACTAAGCATATGTACATAAGTCAGATATAACATCCATCCATATTATTAAGCGCTAAGCATCAACATATCTATCTATCATTCATCTATATTAAAACACTAAGAAAATAAACACATAAACACATCAATACATTGCACAAAGCATAGCAACACAACATGTACGTGGTTCACCCCCACCTTGGGGCTACGTCCACCAACTCTTCTCTTCTTTATTTTCTTTGGTCAAGCTTATTACAGGCACATAGCATCCAAGTCCCACTCCGTAGAAGACAGGATATCTGCATGCACTTTGCCAGATCCTCCTTATTATAGCTAAGGTACAACACCAAGCCTTCACATAGTCTCTTATAGTTACTTGCACTAGCCTTGCAAGCCTTACATAGTATGAAAAAATCACTTACAACTCTTGATAACATACATCGAACTCTAGCACTTAGCACACTGGCCTCTAGGTCTACTTATTATATCGTCTAGCTACTTATTTATACATTACAAAATAGGCCTAAGCATGGGTAAACCCATGGATCCCATACCCATTACATAATCCTGAATCCCAAAAAGGGACCTAAAAGGTGCCGAGATCCCACGATCTTTGCTTCATCTTGCGCTCCATCTTCGATAGCCTGTCAAAGTCCCAAAATTAGGTCAACATGACCAAGAATCCTCAAAATTTGGTCAAGGGCTAATAGGCCCCCAACACTCACCTATGACTTGTCCCGAGTCACTCTGATATGATTATTTCTTATTCAAAAGACTCGAGCTTGGATCAAGATGCTTCAACTTGTTGTTGTGCCACGACCTCTTGTTTAAAGAAATCTTGGATGACTGCTTCGTTGACAGGTCCCTCTAGACGCTGTTTAGCTGTAGTGACAACTTGCTCCCGTTCTTCTCCTTGGCCTTCGATGTTTGTGAAAAATTGGCAAGCCTCATCCCGTACAGGTTGGATCCTCTGAGTTACTTCCATAAGTCTACTCTGAATGGTGTGGACCTGCTGTTGGGCGGTGCGATTCTCCTGGGATCACTTCATTCTTTCCAAAGCTGACAGGGGCTTCAACTGCACCTGTATTGTCTTTGCTTGATACTTTGCTTCTTGGAGCTGTGACTCTAGTGCCTTCAATTCTAGATTCTCTGTGAGTCACTCATACATCTGGGCATTGCGATCACTCAGTTTCTTGCATTCCAGGGTAAGGAATTTTATTCTTTCAACTGCACTTCAAGCAGGTGCATCTCTTTGATCCCTTACATCCTATGAGGTGTCAGGCACGATGCAGATATCTAAGTCTGCTATTCATTGCTAGAGATGATGGATAACTTCTGCGAGCTTCTCTACTTGATGCATGACTCGGTACTCTACCCGTGGTTCTAATCCTGTCACATAGTGGAGTGATTTTTTGACTGATTCTTTCACTTCGATTTGCTCTGCGAGCAACTGTTATTTTTCTTGTTGCATCTGTGCTTTCTCTTATTCAAACTTTGCCTAGAACTAAACCTTCTCCTATTTTGCAACTCTACGTTGTTCTACGATTACGCCTTGCACTTTCTTCAAGGCCTGGATGTCTTGCTCTATTTCTTATTGTGCGCGACGAAGGCGAGATTTGACCACACCATCTAGTTGACAGAGTTCAGTTGGCTCATCTCCCAACTCTGGTTCTCTTGATGGTAGGGGTGCAGTGGACACTATGCGCCTGGACTGAAGGGCCTGCTGTACCCCTCAGAATTCGACCTTAATTCTGTCGTACATTTCCTCCTGCTTAGCTTCTTGTTTCTCCATGATTTCCGGCGAAGCATTGTTTAGGGATGTTATTATGAAGTCAAAATCATCGGTAGTGAGTATAGTCTTTATCTTTGTCATGGTGGATCTGGATTTATTCCGGGAAGAAGGTTTTGAGGGAGAAAAATTCCTCTTCTTCAGGGGATCAACCTCATCTTTGGGCGGTGTTACTTCACCTTGGTTCTGTTCATCTCTTTTTCCATTTATCTCTTCTACTTCATCATCAACCCCTCGGTTAGGTGATATTGAAGTAGTCTTTCCTAAGGTGCTGCTTAAGTCTTGGACCTCTTTGGTCTTCTTCTTGATTCTGGGTCCAGGTGTATCATGTTATTTGTGGGTGGATTCTAGGCTGTTAGGGTCAAACATCTCTGCAGGGTCTGCGGGAATACGGAGTTCTGCTGACTAGTCCTTAGTGATATCCTCAAGGTCCTCTTCTGTGATCTTGTAGTACGATTGAAGATGCTCCTTATGTTCATCGGCTCGTGTTGTAAGGTAGATGAAGTGTCGATCTGCGCATAACTTCATCAGGGGTCAGAACCTCTGTAGGGTGTTCAGAGTCATGCGAGGTTCAACTTCGATGGCTCTCTTCAGCTGAAGGTAATATGTGTGAAAAACAACGGTCGACTTCCACTTTTTGTTCATATCACTCGAGTACCAGAGTGTGGTGAACTTCGCAGCAAGCGGCTTGAACGGTTCAATATCCGAGAAGGTCGCACCTTCCGGAATCTCCTAGGAAACAAAGGCGATGAGGGTCAGGAGCTAACTAAAGTGAAACTTGTAGCCCTGATCCTATGCTTCACGACAGTCTAGTTCCAGTTGATTAACTAGGTACTTCACCCAGTTCATCTGTAGACCTTCTACGCACTTCCCTGCAAGGTCAACAACGAAGCCTGTGACCTGCGTAGGTCTGTTCTTCCTTACTAACTTTCTGACTATTAACTATCTGGCTAGGCACACTACACCATTGTGGATGGAGGCTACCTTATATCCTCACATCCCCTTTTCAACATCGCCATATGTATCCTTGATCTTTTGTGCTAGTGTGCGATCTGTGGCTTTTCCTGGATAGAACTCCTGCGAGTCAGGTCCTTGCATACTTAATCCGATGATCCTATGGATCGGTGTCAGATTGACTACGATACGAAGGTCTAGCCATAATTAAACCACCATGGTAACATGAAAGGAGTATCTTGACACAAGCATTAACTTCCTGGTGCCTTCCAAAGTGTGGGATTTTCATTACATTTAACAGGGTGGACTGCGCGAGGTTCATCTTCCATGGATGGGGGATTATCTTTGAGTTCTTCCCCTTTGTCTTGGTCAGGTATTTATACGGGGCAATCATACTATAGTTCTTACAGTCTCTGAGGTTGAAGTCGCTGAAATTCAACGTTGTGATCTTGTCCTGTTGCACTCGAACTACGCGTATCCCCTTCGATAGGTATGAAATAACCATGGTGTACTTGAAATATCGTGGCACACTATCTCGACTCACCGTGCCAGCCAGAGGCATGATGTAGTCAGGAAATATGGTTGGGATCAACTTTGCATTTTCTAGGTCATCTTTGTGTTTGGTTCTCTTTTCCGCTGATGATTGGGATGGTCTAGCTCCGCGAACAGTTGATGAAGAGGTCTACAATCCTCTCATCGATGACACTTGTACACCCATAGACATCACTCTTTTAGACATGACTCTCTCAGTCATGAGGTCGATGAGTACTTCCTTCATAGACTCTTTAACTGCGCTAATTTCTTCAGACATACACGCTCGTGGTTGAATATCTCGGGTTCGAAGAGTAACTTCTCAATGCAACGAGATGGATGACAATAGCGCGATGATCACTGTGAGAAATCAACTATGCTGTGGGCTCAGATAGTCACGGTTGGAAAAAGTGTTCTCATTGCGTGGCGCGACAGGATAAATAGATAACTTGGCAACATATCTCTTGCAACGAGTGAGAAGCCTTCATTAACTCAATTCTGTTCATTATGGCATGGTCCCAACGGTCTGGTGGCAAACTTTCTAACCATAAATGCCTTTCTACCCGTTCGAGCCTTTGGTATAATGGTTATACTGTTCCCAACGGCTATATTGCTTCGCCATGGCTAAGTGCCATGTGACGCAGTTCTGATATCCCGACGAAGTTTTAGTTTTTCAAATTTTCCTTTTGAGAAGTTCCTTATGGAACCTTCTGTAACTTTTCTATATTTTCTCTCTTCTTACTTAGTTTTCTAGCCTTCTTTCCGGTGAGCTTCGTCTCATAATTCCTTTTTCCATTCTGATTCTTATCTTCTTTTGGCATAGTAACTTCGTGCTATTGAGATTCTTTCCTAGAAATCAAGGGTAATACTTCATCTGTATCTGGAATAGGTACTTCAGTCTTCTGTGGGTCTTCTAGTGTTCTTCCCACTTTGACATCCAAGTCTTTGGTTTTAAATAGCTTCGCTCGATTCTCCTGTTCTTCAATCAAGTGTGTGATCCTCCTAGTCATGAAATATTTCAACTCTTCTTTTGTTCTAATACTTCTTCTTCTTTCCTTCTGGCCCGATCTCTTTCAATCCAAGGTTTTCCTAGTAACATAGCAAATGGAGTGTTGTTCTCAATAAATTTAACAACTTCAAATTCTTCCTCTGTCGAAGTTCCATGAGCACTCATAGATATCTGGGTAAGTCTTCCACATAGGGTTATCAACTTTCCTCTGAATAATCCTATTCCTCCCAATGAAGGAATCATAGTAGGCTCCCCTAAAAGCTCCCAAGTTATTTCTATCATGATATTCACCTGTGTTTCCTCATCCAAAACACAGTTAATGTCAAAGTCTCCTATTCTTGTTTCAATGAACTCTTTTTATTTGAATATCTCTGATAATCTGACATGTCGATGGCCATTCAGGGTTTATTTCATCTGTAGCAATACTTTCTCTGATTCTTTTCGGGGTTCTATCATAATATCAGTTTCTGGATCTGCCTTAGGGTTTTCTTGGTTCATATTCATTCCTTCAACCTTAGTAATCATTCTAGGGAAATCTAATACTTCATGGTCCATAGATTTGCAACAGAGGAAACTAGGTCGTCTTCCAGGGCATTCCTTAGCAATATGTCCTGGTTTTCTGCAACTGTAACAAAGGGTTAATCCTCTCTTTCTTTTAAATGATCCCCAACCTTTCTTGTACTGCGTGCTAGGATCATGGTAGCTAACCTGCAACAAATTCTTTCTAGGGCCCTGCATCCATTTGTTAGTCCAAACATTCTCTCTATTCATAGGTATAACATATATTTCATTATTCTTATTAAATCTACTCATATCAAATCTTATTTCTCCTATCAGTGCCCTAGTTTTCAAGCTAGGACAGACTCTATCAATCATACCTAGATCCATAGTCTAGAAACACAAATTTCCACTTATCTTACTTCTACAAAGCACAAAGCTTACATATCTTACCTCTTTAATCTCACTTTCACCTTTATTAGGGCACAAAGCTCCCAGATCTTATCTCTTTTCTTAAGATCTAACCTCTTTTCTGATCACAGAGCTTCACAGATCAAGTAGAATACTACACACTAGAGCGACAGATCTACGCACAGATATTTCACAATTTCAGGTCCAGATCTTTGTACAAAGATTCTTCTTCCTCAGTTCCCAACAATCACAGTTTCAGTCCCGGCAACAGAACCATTTTTTGGCACAGGGGAAGACCGAGGTGTTATTGGATAAATCGGTAGGTGCGGACACTAACTGATCTCCCTAGATCCACCTAGATCTAGAACAAAACACACCAGAACATGACGCTTTCCTTAAGTTTTAAATATTGAATTTACTAACTAAAGAGGGATAGGTGACATACCGTTTAAATGTTACTTCCTCTCACTATCGCCATCCTAGCTCCATTCCAACACTCATACAATGATGATCCTGCAAAAGAACGCAACCAACCCAATTGATAGTAATAGCATAAACTCAATATGAACCTATGTATGTGATCAAGGAATCATACAATGAAACACAACAAGATTTATAGGAGAGAATCATATTACTATATCATATTAAATGTGAAGGAGAGATTACAACCATGGCCTTGATGTCGTAAGGTCCCTTCTAACTGTCCTTCATTCCCCACACACTTCCACTCCAAGAATTCTGAGAGCATAGATCTGATAATATTCACAATTTATCTTGACAAAGGTAAAACTCAAAACCACTCTAGCCAAGCTAATAATTCCAAGCCAAATCCAACTTAGCCAATCCCAAAAGCTCCAAAGATAACTTTCTCCATGAGAGCTCCTCTCATTTTATAAGATGAAGAAGATAAGGTGAGGAGGTTAGGTTGATCCCACTAAATCATGAAAGCGAGTAAGATCCAAACCATTCGGATGCCACCTCACCATGGAAGTTTCTCCTTCTAGAAGATTCAAGAAAACGCTCATTTTTCCCACGTGTAAGCTTTCTCGCACCCTGCCTATAGAGTAACTTGTGAACCTATCGCAACCCAACTATAGTGCAACCTGCGAGAATCAGGCATTCTCGCATCCTGCCTATATAGCAACCTGCAAACTTCCTTTTTTATAGGGTTTTTACAAAGGAAAATGCAACTTCTTTTCTCAAGAAAAGTTCTCTCTTCTTCCTTCAGGAACTCATAATACTGACCCATCTGAAGACTACAGATAGGTTTACATCATTAATGGTCATAGGGATGATGAAAATAATGTGTAACAGGGAGCCCCCCAAAGTTTGAAGTTATAACAGAGTGATAGCTGAAATACTTTGTCATGTGTGTGTAGGGAACAAGGAACAATCAGTCGGAAACCTGCCAACAAACAAGGAAATACAGTACAATAATATATCATCACTGAGGTAGGGATTCCCATACTCAGAGTACAAATGAATTGAAGCATAAATGCCGACATGCAAAGATCCATTGTCAAGTAAGATAGGTCATGGCCACCAAATATACACTATGGATCCATGCCATTATGACTCCAATCTTAACATAGCCACCAAAAATACACTGTGGATCTATGTGTTAAAGACTCAAATTTGAACATAGACACAAGACACACAATGTGGATCTATGCAACAATACAAACTGAATATACTCCAACGCAACCTAAATCTGTCAGAAAATATCCAGGGTCTTCATCTCCACCACTCTATAGTATGAATCTAACCATGTGAATGCATGTGTCGAAGTCGAACATGGTAGAAACCACTTGATTACTGGTCATTAGTGTATACCGTTAACAAGCGTGAGGGAAATCACCATTAATGTCAATGACTCCCAAGGTACACTAGTACAATCCAAAGAATGTGAATTAATGAGCTGAAGTTGAACACTCGACGGAATCTCCCGATAAGGGGTCAATAATGAAAACCCACTGTTGAAAGTGAGGAAACCTGCCATTGAGGCATGCAAGTTCCAAGGTACCAATTAGTTTCTAAGTCTAATTCTTGGATAATGAGTTGAAGTCGACAGGAAAAGACTCATCACAGGATGGCCTTAATGTATCCCACATTAATGAAACGAAACAAGTAACAAGATTTGATGTAGATTAGAGTAACAAGTGATTCAGGACTAACTCAGGGATGGCCGACGCAATAGAAGGCTTTAAGGACTGTAGAAATGGCTGACGCAATAGAAGGATTTCCGGGTTGAATTTATCTTTGAACATATTGACGACACGACAACTGTCTTGGAAATACTGACTCAACAACAAGGATCACAGACCAATTTGTAATCTTATAGGAGTATTATCAGGAGACAAGTGGATTTTCCAACCTAGACACAAAGCGAGTGAAAGGGTGTCATGTTCAAAAGTGACTCTTACATGGAATACAGATTTAGACACAATTCTTTCCAAATTTTTCCCCCACCATTTCTGGCGAGTACCTCTTTATTTTTACACAAGCTTGAGGAGGATAACATATGCTTTTTGATATAAGCTCAGCCTTTGGATTATGTTTAACAAACCCTAAAAAAGGAATGGTTCGGTCCCATATGGGCCTTTCAATGTATGTTTTATGAGTCCAAAGAAAGAAAACTCAGGGGTTTTTCATGTTTATAGAGTCTAAAAAACACTTAAAGAGAACTCTCTCAGTTCCTTTTTCGTAAAGTAGTCTGATGAGACCGAAAAGGAGATAAACTATTGCTCAACATACGTTTTATTCAAATACTTTAACGAGCATGAAAAGAACAAGATCGCTTGACAATCTTTTCATGTTTAGAGAGTCTAAAAAGAGCTTAAAGGGAACTCTAGTGGATTCCTTTTTCGTATAACCTTTATGAGTCTGAAAAAGTGATAAAAGTATACTCGGTTACATTCTCACGTATTTACGAGCACGAGAAAGAACAAAGACTAAGCTCGGTAACTTATTCTCATGTATTAATGAGCATGAGAAAGAACAAAGACTAAGCTCATGATTACTTTCATTTTTATGCAAGCTTTGAAACAAAAAAAACTATGCTTGGGATAGATTTTAATTTTTACACAAGCTTAAAAACTAAAAAAAACTATGCTTGGACCTCCCAACGCATAACACAGGGATGGTTGGTACTTAGCCCCTAGATTAAGAAACTAGCGGCTCTAAATTCAACATGAAGTCCAGAGGCTGAAAGAATTGCCCCCAAAGATTCGTTTCATCCAACTGCGAAGGAGAATGAAATGAAGTTGCAAATACTAGACAAAGGGCCTGACTAAAATAAAGAGGGGGAAAACTATTTCATTTTTTAACAAGCTTGACACAGAAACAAGAACTATGCTTGTAATCTCTGTTTCATTTTTTAACAAGGTTTCCACAAAGACGAAAAAACTATCCTCATAAGTGGTTTCATTTTTTAACGAGATTGAAATAAAATAACTGTGCTCAATGATCTCTGTTTCATTTTTTAACGAGGTTGCCTCAGAGATGCAAAAAACTATCCTCGGAGTCTTCTTGATCATGGATTCCAAGAGGACAATGCTCCAGAAGGACACCATGTCAAGGGACAAAACTCGGTCATGGCTTCCAAGAGGTCTTCATTGGAAGGAAGAAACACACTCTGGAAGGACGTCATGTCGAGGTTTGTGACAGGAGTAAAGAGATCAGGCTCTAACAACCCTATTGAAGAGATCACCATCTCAACTATTGGATCTAAGTCTTCAGAAGTTGAAGCCATGGGCGACAATGCCACATAATTGACCTGTGGCGGGGGTGATATCGTCTGCATATAAGAACCATTCAGGGAGGCAATCCAGGCGGGGTCAATGAATGAAAGTTGATCAATAGTCACAATCCTTCCATCGTGAGGGAAAGATATCACATGAAAAAGAGTGGACACAATAGCTTTCATGGCATAGACATAATCTCGCCCAAGGAGTAAAGCAAAATCCAAGGGGTCTTGGATTACCATGACATCAATGAAGACAATTTTCCCTCCTAAAGTTACAGGAAACCGATGAAGGGTCCCTAAAGGTTGACTGGTTCTTTTGTTAAAAGATAATAGATTCTGTGTAACCGACGCAAGTGGAGGATAACCCAAAGATTTCCAATCAATAGAGGAAAAAATACTAACAGAAGAACCTTCATCTATCAAAGTTTGAGGAACATCCCGACCACAAACTTGTACCGTAATCTGGAAAGGTATGTAAGAGGGAAGATGAGGTCTAGTTAGAACACCCCAATTAAAATGAATGGCCTCATTACTTGGAGGGGGTCCTACGAGAGAAGGATGAATACCCCTTGGCACGGGAGTTTCTGTATCAACGAGAAAAACGTGGGCAGTATCAGGTTTACTCTCTAGAGGGAGAGTAGGATCGACCGATAGAGAGATCAGATTGACCACTTGAGTTTCATTCTCCAAGGGGAGAATGGGGTTGACAGATGTAAATGGATCGACCACTTGGGTTTCACTCTCTAATGGGAGAGGGGGATCGACAAAGGA
The DNA here is from genome assembly GCA_009831015.1 of Picea engelmannii. Lineage (NCBI taxonomy): Eukaryota > Viridiplantae > Streptophyta > Pinopsida > Pinales > Pinaceae > Picea > Picea engelmannii. The sequence continues at coordinate 227,185 of ML798995.1, forward strand.
TGGGATTAGATCAACCATTTTGTTAACACTCTCTAAAGGGAGAGTGGGATTGACCGAAGATGGGATCAGATTGACCACTTTGTCAACTGGTTCAACCACGGACGTGACCAGATTGACCACTTGATCAACCAGAATGACCGACGGGGGAACCGGATTGATCATTCCATCAACTACAAGTGGGTCGAGAGAAAGCTTGCGGTAAGAAGATGGAAGTTGAGGTTGTGAAATAGTCATGTCTTCCAGTAGTTTCGAGGCTTCATCCATACGAGGGAAAAGATGAGTTAAATGACACCCTTTGCATAACATACATGGGAACTTGGCTCTACTTTTATTCTTCCCAATGGTATTGTGACTAGTTGACGGGAGGTCATCAGCATGTTGTTCAAAGGCTGACGACACAGGTTGGTGAGGGTGTGTAGACCTAGCTTCTATAACCTTGGATAGACCAGGGCAATCCTTAAGAAGATGGTTACCCTTACAAAGCCTGGAAGGGTACTTGGGCTTACGAGTTTTTTGGGTCATCTTGACATCATCAACACTCCCAGCATGATTAACAGTAACTGGTTGTTTTCCAACATGTTTTATAGTGGTTGGAGGTTTTGACCCTTGTTTATATTTCTTTTCTTCTTATTCTTATTCACCGGGTTACTAGCTTCAGAACTTTCTCTCAACGAAGAAGATGAAACGAAAGGCGACCTTGCAATCGAAGAAGGTGAAGAAGACCTTACTAGTGAAGAAGGTGAAGGATCAACATGAGGTTGATGTTCTTGGGGGAAGTGGTTATGAATGAAGCATTTACTGCATTCGGGATTACCTGAGTAGAAAACAACCACACTGGTAATCTAATTGTGAGACCCGGAAGACTCAAAGTAGCGATGTGAGGAGGTCCAATGTTTCCATAAGAAGGAAAAACAAAAGGTTCCCCTAAAGCAGGGGTTCCTTCATTGGTCATTTCAGGAACTGATGCCATTAAAACAAAGATCCAACCTAGAGTCTTCTAGGGAAAACAAACAACACGCGCTAAAAATCTAGTAAGCAAGCAAACAAACAAAACCTTCTCACAATGAGCACACTAGTTGGTGATGAAATCCAATGTCGTGGGAACAAAGTAATAAAGGGATGAGATAGAATGGGTGGAAAAGTTACGTTAACGACCTTCTTAATGGACTTACACCCTGGTGCAAGCTCCCACACATAATCGTGGGTATACCCTCCAAGGAGCCTGAGTGAGTTTGGCCAACGTCGATTCTAGGTACCATGAAGACTTGCCCCTCCACAGTCACCTTGTGTAAAGACTCTAAAGAGATAGGCCACTAAGGTTACCAATCACTACAATGATGCCTGGGGAAATAGTCGAAGTCCAATCCATGTGCAAGGGTAGGGTATCTAGCCCAAAATCAACTTGAAAGGCTTCCACTCATCATTGTGGGTATACCTCTCAAGCGACCCCCATAATACGCACAACCTCTACACCAAGACCAACAAAGAAGGGTGAGTAACTCTGCCAGTCTCAATGCAACCTCATGATTGACCCTTGTGTTAGAAGGGATTCCCAGGAAAAAATGAAGTAAGTGGATTTAACTCTCCCTATTGCAAGATTCTATGTTTGTTTGCAACTTTGGAAAGTTATCTTTCACACCTATTCCAAAGCCCTATAACTAATCTAATGTAGGTTTGCTACCAGAAAGTATAAAAAATGTCTAATCAATTTTTATAAGCGCTTTATTTTATGGCTGTTGTTACTTAATAGGAAAATGGCATGAACACTATGGTGTTTTGAACGACTTGAAATTTATGCAAAGAGATGAAGATGCAATCTTTTCATTTCTATGAAAGCTATTCTACGAGAAGAAGAAAACATTTATCATTCCCAGATGCACAATGTCCCAAAATCTTAAAACTCATCAATATCAATATTCTCAAGAAATGAGAAAAAGGTACTGTACACCAATGCACGATTCATGCCCCCCCCAAAAAAATGCCAATAATCATGCAATTTTGCTACTTCAAATCCAAGGATGCCCCTAATCCAATATAAAGAAAGAAATTAAATCTTTTTGTTTCAAAAATTTCACTAAAAGAAATAATGAACTTTCTTAAAACAAAGAAACCCAAACTAAAAGTTTTCTTTTAAAGCGAACTATTCAGAAGAAATTTGATCTTTCCCTAAACAATCCTAAAGAAAACACACGCTTTGTAATCGAAAGACACTCAAAGCAAGAGACTAATCTTTCAAAACCAAACAAAGCAAAGGTGGCTAAAAGAAACTCAAAAGAATGTCAAGCAGACTATAAACAGATCAATATAGGGTCCAAAAGCTCAATCCAACTGAACAAAGCAAAACTGGGTCATCAAAAGATGACAAGACCCAATCCAAAAAAAATTTACAAACAAGTTCGCAGCCTGGCAGTAGAGTATAGTGCGAGAATTAGGTATTCTCGCATGCTAGACATTGGTAGGGTGCGAAAAATCATTGGTTTTCATAGGCTGTAGAGAGGTACAGTGCGAGAACGTTTGTAATCAAAGAAAATTTTGAAAAAGGACAGGGAATCTAAGTGAACTTCTAGATCCAGTGAGTCTAGATGGATGTCCCACAGACTTAGAAACCAGAAAACAAGCAATCAAAGGAAGGGAAACTAGACTAACTAGGAAACAATCCATTCCCCAGTATGGTCGCCAATTTTGTTATCGGATAAATCGGTAAGTGTGGACACTAACTGATCTCCCTAGATCCACCTAGATTTAGAACAAAACACACCAGAACATGATGCTTTCCTTAAGTTTTAAATATTGAATTTACTAACTAAAGAGGGATAGGTGACATACCATTTAAATGTCTCTTCCTCTCGCTATCTCCATCCTAGCTCCGTTCCAACACTCATATAATGATGATCCTGCAAAAGAATGCAACCAACCCAATTGATAGTAATAGCATAAACTCAATATGAACCTATGTATGTGATCAAGGAATCATACAATAAAACACAACAAGCTTTATAGGAAAGAACCATATTACTGTATCATATTAAATGCGAAAGAGAGATTACAACCATGGCCTTGATGTCGTAAGGTCCCTTCCAACTGTCCTTCATTCTCCACACACTTCCACTCTAAGAATTCTGAGAGCATACATCTGATAATATTCACAATCTATCTTGACAAAGGAAAAACTCAAAACCACTCTAACCAAGCTAATAATTCCAAGCCAAATCCAACTTAGCCAATCCCAAAATCTCCAAAGCTAACTTTCTCCATGAGAGCTCCTCTCCTTTTATAAGATGAAGAGGATAAGGTGAGGATGTTAGGATGATCCCACTAAATCATGAAAGCGAGTAAGATCAAAACCATTCGGATGCCACCTCACCATGGAAGTTTCTCCTTCTAGAAGATTCACGAAAACGCTCATTTTTCCCACGTGTAAGCATTCTCGCACCTTGCCTATAGAGTAACCTATGAACCTCTCGCAACCCAGCTATAGAGAAACCTACGAGAATTAGGCATTCTCACATCCTGCCTATATAGCAACTTGCGAACTTCCTTTTTTATAAGGTTTTTACAAAGGAAAATGCAACTTCTTTTCTCAGGAGAAGTTCTTCTCTCTTCTTCCTTCAGGAAATCATGCTACTGACCCCTCTGAAGACTACATATAGGTTTACATCATTAACAGTCATAGGGATGACGAAAATAATGTGTAACACTAGGGTTCAACACTACAACAACGCACCAACAAAACCCTAACTACCGTCCTTTTTGACAACACCTGTGAAGCAGATGAAGTCTCACCCAAGGTAGAGGAAAGGGTGGTTGAAGGACTGATATGTCTGCAACCTTAGCTAGGACATAGATCTGTGATTCTAACACTTAAAAGAGCACTCAACCGTTAACATTCATCAATATCTAGTATTACTTACAACACAGTTAAACCCTAATTACAGAGTATCACAATATTCATTCAGATCTAAGGTATTTAAGAACTAAGCATATGTACGTAAGTCAGATCTAACATCCATCCATATTATTAAGCACTAAGCATCAACACATCTATCTATCATTAATATATATTAAAGCACTAAGCAAGTAAACACATAAACACATCAATACATCGCACAAATCATAGCAACACTGCATGTACATGGTTCACCCCCACCTTGGGGATACGTCCACCAAATCTTCTCTTCTTTATTATCTTTGGTCAAGATTCTTACAGGCACATAGCATCCAAGTCCCACTCCGCAGAAGACAAGAGATATGCATGCACTCCACCAGATCCTCCTTCTTATAGCTAAGTTACAACACCAAGCCTTCACACAGTCTCTTACAGTTACTTGCACTAGCCTTGCAAGCCTGACACAGTATGCACAAAGCACTTACAACTCTTGATCACATAGATCGAACTCTAGCACTTAGAACATCGGCCTCTAGGTCTACTTCTTACATTGTCTAGATAATTATTTATACATTACAAAATAGGCCTAAGCATGGGTAAACCCATGGGCCAACATCCCATACCCATTACATAATCTCAAATCCCAAAAAGGGTCCTAAAATGGGTCAAGATCTCGCGATCTCCGCTTCGTCTTGCGCTCCATCTTCGACAACCTGTCGAAGTCCCAAAATTAGGTCAAACATGACCAAGAATCCTCAAAACTTGGTCAAGGGCCAACAATGGGGCAAGGACAGGTGGTTGCAGCCACCTTCCAGTTGTAGCCAAAGAACATAGGGGGTTGTAGCGTCCTTCTGGTTGTAGCCAGAGAATTGGGGAGTTGGAGCTTCCCTCAGGTTGTAGCCTTAGAAACTAGGGGGTTGGAGCTTCCTTCCAGTTGCAGCTGGAAAACAAAGGAAGTTGGTGCTTCCAATGAATGTAATTCTTAAAGACATATAAGAAAAATCATTTCGTGGTTTTCTCCCGCTTAGGGTTTCCACGTAAAACACTGGTGTACTGTGTATGTGTGTGATTGATCATTTGTTCATTTGTTCATTTACTTTGCAACTATTGGATGATAATGCTACATTGATATAACAATTTCATTTTATGGTGAAAAAGGATTATTATTGCTCTATTACTAATTCAACCCCCCTCTCAGTAATCCAATAGATCAGAGGACCCACTTCCAGAAGGGATGGAAGAGCAGGTCCACAAATGTTGCCACGCTGACCTGACCACATGGAGGGTCGGGTCCGAGCTCGCTAAGTAGACCTCTCGAGATACATGCCTGCATCATGAAATAGGACAGTAAGACAGGTGGCCAAGAATAGGGATTGGAGGTACACCATATGGGAGGACACTCACCCATGTAGGTGGCCCATATCTCGATATGATCCTGAAGCAAAGATGACAATATTCTCCCATGCACGAAAATGAGAACCCCCCCATAATGAAGAAGATGAAAACTTCTAGAGGGAACCCAAGGATCGAGCATCGCAGGTCTGTTACAATTATTATTAAGCATGTTATAACTGATAGATCCCTCGATACTATTATGAAAAACCAAACCAGTAACGAGTTGATGGAGTGGCCACACACTGCGAGAAATATTGATGTCTCTATATCGTTGGTAATGAGTCCAATAATCTACCGAGCCATTAATTTAAACTTACAAAATGTTCCTCAGGTATAGGCTCCCTAAAGCCGAGTACTGCCCTAGTAAATAAAATTCTTTGTTGTTTAGGGATAAATATGAGAGAAGGCTATACATAAGCCTCATAATGAGTTTCTCTTGTATTTTCTTTCTGCCAATCCTTCTGTTAATTCTAAGTCTAAAAAGTAGGTTAAAGACGAGGGGGAGAATGGCCCACCACTAGAATAAGAAGAAAAAGAGGTGCCTGGTAGGCCACCATGACAAGGAAGCTTCCTTGTCAAGGGGTCAAGGCCACCTCTACAGAGCATAGAAGGAATCCCAAGCCATAGAGGAGAAGTTTTAGGTCCACTGCTCGATGGATGAAATCAGGTCAGAGGATGCCATCAATGATCCAATTTTAGCTCAACATTGGAGGAATAGGGAAGATAATATAATAAAGGAACCGACAAAGTGGGTGGCCGACCCAACGAACACTCGGACAAGAGATACCTATTACTTGAGTATGGTCGAAACTTATTGGATGGTCAAGGTGTTGGTATCCCAATATGTCAGTGAAACTAGGCAAGAGAATGCCAAAATCCTCCAAGATATTCACATTTTGGAGGGTAAATTTGAGCTTTATTGCAGGGCCCAACATGGTATCAAGTTCAGGGTTAATAAACCATATCAGTTCCCGAATAAACATGGGAAAGGTCAGGACACCCATTCTCCTCAAAGATCCATCCAATGCCCATTATGGTCTATGATGAGGATGAACAAATTCAGGCAGAGGGTGGTCAACCCTGGGAAGAGACAGTTTACAAAGCCAAAAAGGAAGCAAGGAGACACATCGATACTTATGGGATTAAGCATGCACCATCTTCCCATTAGGTTTTTAAAGTCTGTTATGTTTTGATTTGTTCTGTTTTGTTTCTGGTTAGCTTGTTAGCGGCCCTAGGATCTTATCTCAGGCTTTAGTTATGGGACCAACTCTGGAACTCTATATAAAAACTTGCAACTATGATGATCTTGGTGGTTCTGAATATGGTTTAGGGGTCTAGTTTCCTATTTTGGCAGACCCCTAAACCATGTTCAGAACCTTGGTTTAGAGGAGGTTCCTCCTTGGTTTAGAGGAGGTTTTAGTGGAGGCACCTCTCCCAATTCTACTTTAAGTGGAGGTAGAGGTAGGCATGTAGAGGTTTTAAATTTGGTGTATTTTTTTTAGCATTGTATGTATAGATGTGTCATATGCACTAATGCGACAATATTTATAAGTGTATTTATGTTTACATTTTAAAAATGGGGTCTTGATACAATATGGTTCTACATAGGTACCATGTAAATTTGTTGATTCTCTAAATAGGGGTGATTATAATTTGGGACATTTTAGATATATTGTTGATTTTGTCTAATTTTAGTCATTAATTTTTGGAGCATTTTTGGGGCCCTAAATGTTGGCAACCAAGGTTTTGAAGAATTTGTGCGTGTGCCACAAATCAATACTGCAAACACACCCATGAAGATACATTGCAAAAAAATAGGAATGATCAACATCAATTCTATCCAAAGGAATACCGCGCACACCAAGCCAATTTTGCACTACGCACAAGGAATCAAGAAGAGACCACATGCAGACCAAATCTGAGTGTATCTTCGGGAATATTTTGTAAATGATTTTTATAACAACCTAAATTATCATGGGAAAGGATATGGATGAGTTGGAAATTTAGTTAGGATTTCCAAAGTTCAGGAAAGATATGGGGGATGTATGTGGATAGGTAAAGTGTGTGAGACTATTGTTCACTCAAGAGAGTGGATTAGAGTAGTGGAAAAAGAGAGAGTTCATTATGGTAATAAAGAGTAGACTAGAACAAAGAGAGAGAGTTCCTCATCCAATTTTGTCCAAGTTTTTTCATGAGTCTGCAAGAGCTAGATATATGTATGAATGAAAAAACGAGACTAGAGTTCTTGGAATAGATCTCTATTATCACTTTTGTATATGAAGGAATCTGAATTTAATGAATGAAATGTGAATTCCTTTCTCTCTACAATTCATGTGTGTCATGGTTTTACTATATGTCTATTTACTTTATGATGTATGGTAATTTTTTTCTTAGCTATGAATGAATTGATGGGTTATTCTCAAGAGGTTTTTCTTGTAGGCGCTATCCATTCACATACGATACAATACTGATGGTCTATGTGATTCTCATGGAATCTCAAATGAGACCTTATTTGTTCCTTGACTGAATATTGAATATGCCAATGCCTTGGGGTTTTGTTGGTAAATTTTGATGAACCCTAGGTCTTTAACCCCCCAGCGAGAGGAAGTAGATCCAACAAGTGGTTCTGGTGTTGGGACTTGAAGGTTTTGTTATGATGAAGGGAAAGAATGAGGTTTAACCTTCTCAGGAGGAAATACAAGACTGGTTAGTTGTGAAGGAATATGGGTTTGTGCAACAAGATACCGAGAACCTAATAACCAATGTCGAAAGATGGAAGCAAATGTATATTGATACATATTTGCATGAATGTTTCTTTGTTGAGTTTCCTTTTTTGTTGTATGAATGGTTAAAGAGGTAGACAACGATTAACACTGCCTTGGCATCCAAATAACCCTTGGTGTGGAATCATGCTACAGTCAATAGACTAAAATATGTGGATAATAAGTGGTATTGAGCATATGAATTCTGGTTCGATCAGGTTAAGGAAGGATATGTCATTGATTTCTCCATTGAATATATCGATTCTTTCAGCGAGGCTGAAAGAAAATTTTTGGTCAGTCCTAGAAAGAGATTGTTGGAAGAGACCCCCTTATGGATAAAGACGTTGTTTGTGGAGAAGGGAATGATGTGCATGGATCCCGATAGGATGGATGATTATACACCCTTGCACAAAGGGCGGGGGATGGAAAGAAGGGGGGAAAGAGAGAGAGAATGGATCCAATGGGAGGAATCCAAAATAAGAGGAGATGAGGTGAGAAGATAAGAGAAAAAGAGATAAGATATATGCACGAAGATTTGAGTTAAGGAGGAAATTGGAATAGAGGAGTGGAAAAGGGATAACAAGGGGTGAAAGATGAGGGGTCATACCCAAAATGAGGAAAAATGAGACTGCACTGAGAGGATGTACGGGAGACAAATATATTCCAAAGAGAAGTGCAGAAGGAGAGAGGTCATTAAAGAGACACGACATTAGGAGTAACATATCAAGTGAGGATACCATGAGTAGTGGGAGTAGGGTCAGATAAGACTAAGTCAGGTCCCCTTGTCTATTGAGAGATGTAGTCACATCAGAGGAATATGAGGTTGATCCAGGTGGAAATCAATGGCCATCCACTTATTCTATCGAATCAATATTTTCGATCCCACGTATTTGATAAAACATGGTATCCACGCATGATATTTGAAGGGAGGAAAGAAACAAAATAAATAACAATAATAAAATGGTAAAAGTATGTTTGCACGGTTATTAATTAAGTTTTACCATTGGTGGTATGAGCCCATGGTTTTTGTAACCCATGGTATTGTAAAATGAGATAACAAAAATAAAAACATATAGTAATATTAAAATAAGTGAAATGATATGATTTTTAAGGGAAATGGAATCTGTAAGTACTATATACACGAAGCCCCACATTTGTAAAAGGACATATTATTATTCCTTCATTATGTATCCAACAAGGTCACTCTTTGTACCTCTTGTAATTTATTTTTGTGAATGCGTGTAGCCGACATCTATTTCTCTTTAGAGATAAGCTACCTCCATTCTAGCCAGTTTGTATTCTACAATACTTTGCTATTTTATTCATTAATAAAAGTTGGGTTTCAGTGAAATTATGTGTTCTCTGCTACAATTTTGTTTGTATCTCATTTCATTCTCAATACAATCCATATCAGTGGTATCAAAGCAGTCTGCTCCTTGTCATTTCTCAGTCCATGTCTCCGACGAGGCCAAGGTATAGAGAGTTGGGTCTCAGGCTAGTTTTGCTTGGGGATGACCTCTCTTTCCAACCCAAGTGACCTCCCATGGTGAAAGAAAATATAGATTACAAATCATGAGATCCTTTGAATATGTTTCTCAAGGAATCCCTCACATGATAGAGGAATGTTATGATCGAAAACTTCCTTCAGATCGTTCGACAACTACCAATGGTGACCAATGAATCTTTGACAATCAACCGTTTCTGAGGTGTGAAGCCTTTAAAGGTACACACTAATTTTGATATCCCCTTATTTGAAGTCTATATATATGCATATGCTCTAGAGAAATGGTTGAATCTACTAGAAGGTTATTACTTTGTCCAAAACAAATTCAGCAGTGAAAATATCACTTTCATGCTCCTTAAATCCCTTCCCCATGTCAAACCTTGGTGGGAAGGTTATTGGGAGAGGAACACAATGGATGGATCTATTCCATTCCAGAGAGAACCTACCTGGGAAGCATTTGTGGATGCCCTCAAGGAGGAGTTATACCCTGTTGGAAGCTATGATGATTGATATATGAGATGGAGGATTTAATTTTCATCAGAAGAGAGGTCAAACATTGACTGAGTATACCAAAATATTCCATACCATGTGCTCAGAGTTGGGTATTCAATATTTTGAGAGAGACTTGGTTCTAAAGTACCATATTTTCCTACAAAAGTAAATCAAACAAAGATGGATTTCTTGGAAATATGCTCACTGAGAGCTGCTTATCGATATGTTGTCAAAATCGAGTAGAAATTTAATCAACAAAATAAGTGGGAGTTTGGGTCTGCAAATATCCCACAAAAAAATCATGTTAAAGGTGATCCTAACTCACAAAACAAAGGAAAAAGAAAGGAGAGCCAATATCACAAAAAGAAATCCAATCCATAGGTAAATAAGGGTGATGGGAAGTCAAAGAAGGACACTAAAAAGTGGTGTGAGTTCCACAAGATCCCTTGGAAGAACACTGATGAATGTTGCTTGAAACAATCATTGTTGTTCGATACTAAAGAAAAAGAATTAGACCCTAGATTAGACTTCAATTCAGGGCACAATAAAGGGAAATAAATCATCAATATAGAACCCACTACTACCATCGTGACCACAAAAATCCAACTAGAAGAAGCAGAGGAGCCTGAGGAGGAGGATCGCCTCTTCCACTCACAAATGTGGGTGAAGGTGACCCCACTGCATTTCATTATTGACAATGAGAGTCAGAATAACCTAATATTATCCGAGGTCATCAAAATAATGAAGCTTTCGACAATTCCACACCCCCAACTGTACACCATCATATGGTTGAAAAAGGGACGAGACATCCACATCAACCAACAATATCTCCTATCCTATGACATCAAACCCTTCAAATATGAGGTATTGTTGGATGTTTCCCCACTCAAATTTTGTGATGTTCTTTTTGGACAACCATATATGTAGAAATGTCATGTTGTTTATGAATCTTGGCCCCATAGTGTCATTTCTACTCTAGGGGATCAAATTTATAGGGTAACATAGGTATTTTTGACTACTTACATTTCATTGATCTTGGAAAAACTGTGCCAAAAAGTAATCTCTCAGACCACAAAGTTTTCTCTCTTCACAATTCACTCAGAAGGCATGCAAAAGGACACTGTGATCATTACAGGCTCGACCCAAGACATTTATATACCATAGAATCATGTCAAAATTATTATAGAGGAGCACAAAGATAATTTTTCTTCACCTACAGGGGGTGCCTCTGCACTGCCAAGTCAAGCATTCCATTGACTTGGTACTAGGTGCTCTCTTATCTATTGGTCTAATATACAGACACTCAATTACAGAGAATGGGTGTCTTCCATATGTTAAGCAAATCTATAATAGATCTTTTCATAACTATATTGGACACAACTCTTTTCATGTTTTCTTTGGGTTCCAACCATTAGCCCCGATTGAGGTAAATATTCTTATTGCATCTTCACCAACAGAGTCCTCACACACTCAAATTGAGGAAGATCGCACATCCAAATTTGTTGAATAGATTCAACCCCTCCAATAAACGTTTCATGACATCCTTCAAAACTCTAATGCCAAGTACAAGCAGTGACATGACCAACATTAGGTTCCATGCAATTTTCAGGTCGATGAGAAAAAAATATACAAATCTATCAAGTTGTCAAAGCATGACAACTTCTTCAGCAAGACAAGTGGCTCAATAAGATTCAAATTCAACAAAATTATCCCCATATCCTACAAGAACTTGATACAATGGGGACCATTTCTTCCTAAGGGGGGAGGAATGATCCAGGTGGAAATTGGTGGCCAACCACCTCTTCCACTGAATCAACACTTCCGAGCCCATGGTTTTGATAAACCATGGTATCCACCCATGATATTTTAAGGGAGGAAAGAAATAAAATAAATAACAATAATGAAATGGTAAAAATATGTTTTCACAGTTTTAATTAAGTTTTTACCATTGTTGGTATGAGCCCATGCTTTTTGTAACCCATGGTATTGTAAAATGAGATAAAGAAAAAAAAAACATATAATAATATTAAAATAATTGAAACAATATGAATTTTGAGGGAAAACACATCCGTAAGTACTATATATACGAGCTCCCCATCTGTAAAAGGACATATTATTATATTCCTTCATGATGTAGCCAACAATGTCACTCTTTGTACCTCTTGTAATATATTTTTGCAAATGCGCATAGCCGAGATCTCTTTCTCTTCAGAGATAAGCTACCACCATTCTAACGAGTTTGTATTCTATAGTGCTTTGCTATTTTATTCATTAATAAAAGTTGGGTTTCATTGTACTTATGTGTTATTTTCTATAGTTTTGTTTGTATCTACTTTCATTCTCAATACAATCTGGATCATAGGAATAGAGTAGCATCATCGACATGATAGAAGATTGATGGACCCCTCCGAGAAGGGGAAGAGGCTTTAACTATTTTGAATGGGATTGCGTGACTATAGGAAGGAATTTCTTTGGGATCCATCACCTAGGATGATGAGAGAATATGGAGGAACCCCCTTTTTGAACCACCCCCCTTGCTAATTTTTAATCAAGAAGAAAGAAACAAAGAAAGTATAGATATAGGAGTATAATAAGAAAGAGTATAAGAAAGGAGAAGAGGAGATACATGTGAAGAAGAGGTCGAAGTTAGAAATACTTTTCTAGGAAGAGTTTCAATATCAGTGTCCATATCACCAATAACTAGTGGCTAGTTGGGAGGAAACAATACTAGATTGATTATGGCGAACCAAGACACAAATCTAAGGCTACCCATGTTCCATGGGATAGGTAGAGACAATTTAGACTAATATTGGTTTACACGTGAAGCTGTATGGTCTATGAAGAGAATCATGAATGAAGCATATAAGATAACACAACTAGAGACCACCTTTAGAGCTAGAGCTCCAACATGGTATATGAAGTACAAGTTGAATTTGTCGATGGGACAAGATAGGTCCTTGATGAATATTAAGAGAGATATTCTTAGGGAGTTCCAAAATCCTAAGTTAGAATCACAATGTATCACTGAGATAAAATAGATCAAGTAGTAGACTGGAGAAATCATATGGGACTATGAACAATAGTTCAATATATTGTTTGATATATTGACGTTTAATATCCAAGACGTCAAGCATAGAGAGTGGTTTATTGCGGGAATTATACCCCACATTTTCATCATTTTCACCCAATAGAAGGTGATGACTCAGGTATAGGATGTATAGATTGCAATGTGCCTAGAAGCTATACCAGGAGGTGGTGAGACATCGATAAGGATGGATGATCCATATTATTTTTAGAACGAAATTAAGGAAAATATATAAAAATGAAATACAAATATATATTTTGCAATAAACACAAAAATACAATAATACACAATTTCTCTTAATGAGAGAAATGTACAGAAATGGTAAAAATACATAGTGAATGAACTCGCTAGAATGGTGGCATCTTATCTTTGAGAAGAGATGTGACTGTTACGCTCATTCACAAGAAGATGATGTTTAAAATGAGGCTCAAAATTCCTTTTTAACATAAATAAAATCCAAAACCCTAAACCTGGAAGATGAAACACCAAAAGGTTTACAGGCCCCGATGGGGGTAGTTGATACGTCAACTTCCCTAGGGAATACTATTTACATATTGATCTCTGTTTGGGGCACACGATATCTTATTGGAAATCTCTAGCTGAGAAGAACACATTCTGATTGGGACCAACACTTCGAAACGTAAAAAAAATGTCATTTATGGCCTCAAAACGACCTCAGAAGTTTGGGACCTGAAAAACTGTAGAAAATTTACCAAGATGGAAAACTGTATTTAAAGCTAGTTGAATAGGTGGGTGGACACCAATATCCACCTAGATCATTCCTCCCCCCTTAGTAAGAAATGGTATCCATTGCATCAATTTCCAGAGGAATCTTTTTTCTGAATCTGAACCTTGGTGAGTTGCTTGCCTTGCTGAAGAAGCCGTCTTGATTAGCTTGTTGAAGGTTGTCATGAATGTGTTGTTCGAGGGGTTGGATCCATTAAACCAATATAGTTGTATGATCTTCCTGAGTGTGGGAGGACTTTTTTGGTATGCAACATGAAGAATATGAAGGGATCCGTTATAATTTTGCTTGACTTTGCAGTGTGGAGGCACCCTTGAAGGTGAAGTAAGAATATCTTTATGCACTTCTACAATATTTTCGATCTACTTCTGTTAGATAGAAAGGTCTTATGGATAGGATGCAATTGTTGCACTATCCATATGTTTTCAGTTTTAATAGATCGTAAACTTTGTCATATGAGAGACTACTTTGTGGCACTTTTTTGGTGGGACAATAGTCGAAACTACCTCTAGTACCCTGTAGATCTAACCTATGAGACTAACAATGACACTATGGGGTCGAGACTCATAAACACCATGACACTTCCACATATATGGCTCAAATAACATAACATCATATACTTCCAGTGGGGCCACATCACATAGTATCTCATCCTTGAAGGGCTTGATGATGTAGGACAAGCGACACTGTTGGTTGACGCGGAGATATCGACCCTAGAGAAACCACAAGATGTTGTATGGCTTGGGGTGTGGTGTTGTTGGAAAATAAAATTGCTTGACAACCTCTTTTGAGATGAGGTTCTTATGGCTTCCACTACCAACAATAAAATGCACCAGGGTCCCCTTCACCCACATTTGTGAATGAAAAATGTGCTCCCCCTCCTTGGGATCCTCTGGTCATTCTGTTGCTTTGAGCTCGACCACCGATGACTATTTCGAATGACATTCATTGGTGTTGTGCCAAGGGATTTTGTGCAAGTCGCATCACTTCCCAATGTCCTTCTTTGTCTTCATGTTACCCTTATTTTATTACGACTTGGATTAGTTGTCTTGAGGTTGGCTATTTTTTGAGTTAGGGATGCCTTTACCATACTTTGGTTGTTGCGGATTTGTAGACCCAAACTCCTACTTGTTTTACTGCTTAAATTTCTGCTCTATTTTGACAGCATATCGATAAACTTCCCGGTGATGAGATGTCTAGAAACTCCATTTCAGTTTGGATGTACCTGTGTAGAACCCCTAGGTATTTTAGAAATAGATTCCTCTTGGAGTCTTTGATACCCAACTTGGTGTTTAAATATTGTAACTTCGAAGAATATTCTAATTATATTTGAGTTATTATCTGAAGGGTGTTCTATATGCACTCAAAACCCTCAATTAAATTGTCAACCCGGGGTAAGTAAAATTAGAGTTGTAGCACTATATGTGCCAAGGAAGAAAGGCTAGAGGTAGTATAGTATAACTAAGGAAAGGGCCTATCTAAGGGATAATCTACTTAAGCAAATACTATCAATGAGAAAAACCTATCAATGAACTTAAACTATTTACCCTAAGTAAATTTTGAACAATGGATCGATGGATTGTCCTAAGAAAGCAAATGAAAACTCTACTTTGAACAAATCAACTTAATCAATATAATGAGCAAAAGCAATCCATCTGTTTAATCTATTCAACTTAACGAACAATAGTGTTGCACCTCTTTTGTCACCTAAATGAGCAAAACATAGGTGTTTACAAGCTTAGTTGGGTTAGCTAAGCAAGACAATAGTAAAGGAAAGGGTTAGAAAAAGAAACATAAAATACTAAGCTAAGAATTAAACTAAGAAATGAAAGAACAACTAAACTATTGAGCATAAAGACATAAGAACAAAAAACCAATAAGACTCATGTCACTAATGGCAATGATTATATTAGTGAAAAGAAAACACCAAGAAGAAAGAGGACTTTGGGTCCCTTCTTCCTCCAAGGGAGGGCTCTTGGACCCCCACAACTAAACTCTTCTTACAACTTTGAAAGAAATGGTGAAAGAATCCCAAGCTAATTCACTCAAGAGGTGAGATGGATTGCCCAAATGTAATGATGCTAGTATTCTCTTGATGAGAAAAGAGGATTCCCCAAGAGAATAGAAACATCATAACCTTGCAAATGAATTCCTTGAAAATGTAGTGCACCCATGGCCTTGCTTTATAGCACCACTTTGAGGTATTGTGCAACCAACTTTTAGTGTGAAAATGGGTTGTTTAGGGCATTTTTAGGTCTTTGACCAGCCACCCAGTCGGATCTAGTCAAGATTTGGATGTCAAATCAACTTGGAAGCTGAACCAGAAGTGGGTGGGAGGCTGACCAATCTCACAAATGCGTTGTTCTCAGGTGTGTGCATCTTTTAGTGACCACAGTCGCGCATCGTGCGCATGTGCACTTTTCGTGCGTTTCTAGTTTGCGCATGTGTGCGCGCCCTGTGTAGTCATAACACACCTTAATTTTATCACTGGTTGTATAGTTTTGGACCTTTTGGAAATGATTTTGTGGTAAATTTGATCCATGGGTGACCTCATAACTGTTTGAAGATGCTGGATTCCTGTAACCATTTGCGGACGAAATTTCAGTGATAACAAATGCCCCTTGATGGATGAGGTTAGGAGCATACTCTGAATAGTAGGCAATGACACTTGTAAGGAGAATCACAGATTCTGTAGGCATTGATAGCCCAACCAAGTTAAGATATCTTCGACAAATATATAAGAAATAACTACAATAGTCGCAAAGTAAGACCCACTGTAACATGAGAAAGTGTTGAAGTCGAATGTTACGGGGGTCAACGACAGCAGGGAGTAATTGTGGTTCTCCCTGTGTCGTCCGAGACCTCTCATTGGAAAGGTAATGAGAGTCAAGATATTGTCGCCCTTTTGGAAACTGTGCTGATGTGAACAAAAGGGGGATGCGACTCCAAGAAGCAAAGGGCTTCGTGAAATCTATTAGGTGAGGTTAGGAACTGAGGAAATACATGGACGAAATCAAGATGTATGAAGACTCAAGAATACCCTTGGTTGGGGGATATGCGAAGTATAAGTGGCCGCAACCGTTCAACTAGGTCGAGTGTCAGGGGGACAAAAAGACATGGGATAAGTTGTGCCAGAGGCGGGACAAAGTGAACAAACTCAGAGAGCAGAGGTAGGTGGCCTGTGGGATACTCAGAGTATATGGACGATGTCAACAGGAGTAGATGATAAGGAGTGCCCCAACCAAGGGCGACATGGGTTGTGTTTTCCAAAAAGGGAAGAAGGTTGCCAAAGGTGACGACAATAAGATATGTAATTGCTGGAAACAAAGGCTTTTTACAATTTACCAAATGAATAAAGAATAATTTGGGATGAGTGTACAAATACAGAAATGAGTGCCCCAATGCAATATGGTTGGGTCGGTTAGGGAACATTTTTCTTGGATAACTGGTGGAGGTTGGGGGCCCCATGGGTGGGTTTCTGTATGAGGTAGATGAAATGGAGGGAAAGTTGTGGATGGGAAAACTGATTGTGGATGAAATGGAGGGTTAATGATACTGTAGAGGTGCAGTCAAAATAGAATCTTGAAGAGATAACTTGGGAGTCTATTTGGGAAAGCTAGCAAAATGAGGAGAAGGAGTATGTGGCTGATTCACGACATGATGTAAGATTATCGGGACTCCCATCCCTAAAGGGTTGAAAAACAACACGAGTGTCAAAGTGCCAAAGGGTGCTTTGAATGGGACAACTCATGTGGGGGAGAGTGCTACCGGGTGACAATACTCAAAATGCAATGGAGGTGTCGGTACTGCAGAGCCGAAGATGGGGATTCTAAAGGCAAATTTCAGAGGGTGTGACTAGAGATGCAATTGAGATTCAGAGGGAATGATTACATGCCAGTGTTGATTATATACCTGATGGGGTTGCGCTGATGTATGATGACCAAGTACCTGCACACATGAAAACCAAATACCCGATGTGAACAATATCTGAAGAGAATCGAACATACAAGCATTTATTTGATAATGTTGAACATGAGCATGCGTACCTAGATGTGGTATGGAAAAAATGGCTCCCCGGGGGCTAAGGATAAAAAATGGCCCAGGGAATGTCTTGATGTAGATGATGGGATGCTGATCCTGTGGCGAAAGATGGATCGAAAAATGAACACCTGGAGCTCCCGGAATGGGGTTTGGAAGTTTGGCAAAAGGGACTATATATAGCTATAGGGCCCACATTGCCACCTCATTTGTACCTGCTGTTAGAGTGATTGGATGAGAGATATTCATAGGATATTTGGAGATTCTGGGAGAACGAGGCGGTCGATTCAAGACCAATGAGCTTCAAGTTAGTAGTCTTATCATCCTGCATAGAATTAGGTTTTTCTATATGTGGGTAGGGCCTATACGGAGGGCCGTACAAGGGGTTTTGTGGGTGTGGCCCCCCTAGTGCGTGGGTGATCCGGAAATATGCGTGCATGGGTGCGCACCTATTATCTGGATATCTATGCATGGGTTCACCCTAAGGGGGGAAAAAGGCGCACATGGTATGTGCACATGTTTGCTACACAGCTGCGCATGGGTGCGCGACTGTGTAGTGGATAGGCGCGCTATGATGCGCGCCTATGTTCTTGATAGGGGCACATGCATGCGTCGTTGTGTGGCGAGTAGGTGCGCATTCATGTGTGTTTGTGAGATGAATAGGTGTGCATGTGTGCACGCCTGTGGGGTGAACATGCGCACATGTGTGCACGCCTGTGGGGTGAACAGGCACGCATGTGTGCACGCCTGTGGGTTTAAACAACCGCGCCTTGGAGGCAAGGCTGATGGGTGCAAAAACTCATCTTTTTGGAGATTTTCATGTGTTTTATGTTCGAGATGGCTGATCTAGGACTATATTATGTAGTTGTAGGCGATCATTGGGACGATGCCGGTCCACTAGCGAGAGCGGGACTGGTCATAGCTGAGGGAGGCCGTGACTATTAAGGAGCCGACAGTTCATGCCACTTTGGCAGCCTGTGGGCTGCTGAAGTTCTTCGAGTGCCCTTTGATACGGGCTCAGGAGTATCTTCTTTAGTTTTTGAACCAAATGTGGAGTCTGGATTTGCATTGTTTTATGGTGTTGGGAGAGAAGCTAGCCTTCAGTGCGGTGGAGGATGTGTACTTTCTCACTGGGCTCCCTTTTCGGGAAATGCCCTTACCAGCGGAACCCGTGTTACCTTGGGATGGGCAGTTGGCTACCTTAGGCCAGAGGTACTGTTCTAGAGAGAACTTTATGTCAGGCTCCGTAGTGAGTATCGGGGCTATTGATGCTTTAGTTCATTGCTGTGTAGCAGGGATGATTGTGAGGGTATATGGGTCCCTCGCGACTTAGCGGATCAGTGGTGGTCAGCTAAGGATTATGGGGAGGGCACTGGCAGGAGAGGATTTTTCCCGGGGCTTGATGCTACATGCCAAGACAGTAGGACATATTGACAGGTGTCGGACTATAGACTCAGGGGACTTTGCCTTTGGGTCCATCTTGGTGGCCTGTTTTTTGGAGAGGGTGCCGATGTTGCGCCCTAGAGTTTTATTGGGCACACCTAGTGCACGAGAGCCACGACTAAGGCAGTGGTTGACGATTTTGATTCGCCACGGTGGTGGTGAGGGTGGCCATTTTTTCACGACCGAGGCTGCACAAGTGTGGCGATAGATGCTGCAAATCATACTACAATATCCATACTATGGGGTTGACTTCCGGGGTGATCCGGATATGGTGTTACCTCCGGGAGAGGTGTTTGACCACCGAGGTATGTTTGTGATTTGTTTGATATGTTGATATTTGAGATAGTATGACTTATATATTATGTAGAGATGGATGCTGATGCTATCCTTTGTTTGTTTGTATGTGCAGATGTGGGACCTCGTGGGCGTGAGGTTGAGTTGATGAGAGCGTCGGCTCGTCAGGAGCCAGTGAGACCACCGTGGGGAGAGCCTTGGGCAAGAGAGAGACGTTGGTGCGAGGACGTTGAGGCGAGACTAGCCGGCGATGAGAGAGTGGCTAGGAGACTCCGTTTTGATGGCCCTGGTGCCAGACCATCGCATGCTCCTCCGGAAGAGGCCGTGGGAGATTTTGAGGATATTTGCTACCACTTGGAGGTGGTGCTACAGGGAGTACCTGAGGGCATGTGGTCTTGCATCCAGGACGAGGGTGTCCTGGAGCAGTGTGTGGGAGTTCCGTTGACATGGCAGACCATGGTGCGGTGAGCAGTAGTAGCAGGTGCCGCGATGATCGGGTGGTTACCTCTAGGTCCGGAGGGACCAATAGTGGGTGGGGCACCGCCGCCTGAGGGAGGGGCAGGAGGTGGTGCTCTAGAGGCACCTTGAGTGTCTCTCTGTGTATTTTTGTATACTGTATATAGGTTGGTGAACCCATTTTGGTATAGTGACACCAGTTTTGTACCGAGGTGCTTCAATGGCCTGCGGATTTTGTATACAATGTATTTTATGTGTATGTAAACATTTTGATGGCACTGTTGACCGATATATATATATATATATATATATATATATATATATATATATATATATATATATATATATATATATGAGTATACATTTTGGGGTCTTTGTGATGCTCACATGTGTGTTTTTTAATGTTATTTATGATGTCTAATTTATATATGCTGTGACAAGCTCTTGATGGTTTATGTGTGTGTAAACGTATCTTGATGTGATATATGCCAATTGAGTATAATATTAGCTAGGTTATCTGTGATTTGATTAAATTGTCTTGGAATATGTGTAAATGTAATGAAATCAAAATGTTGAGATAAAAGTCTAACTTGCAGGTATTTGCGAAAAAGGCAAGGATCGCGGACACGGTACACATTGTTGAGATGGAGGATGACCAGTTGTTAGTCAAGTAAGATGCTAAGGTGGCGAATACGATGATGGCTGGCATCGACGAGGAGGCCAATGACAACAGTGTACTCGGCTTGGTTGTTGGTTGCTGAACCTAAACATATGCCGCTAGAGTGGAGCAGTTCATGTGAGGGGATATAGAGGGCCCAAGCTACCGAAGTGAGATTTTGTGTCCAACGACTGGCGCTGTCGGTGCAACTGATGTGGTAGGTCGATGGAGGAAGCATCTGTCAATAACACAAATGATAGTTTAGATGTGAGGTATGGAAAAAATATTAAAAACACTATAAAAAGAAATAACCTAATGTAGAATGGCTACGCTTAGGCGTAAAATTTCTTTAAGTATAGCCCGTTGATGGGTTCTTTGAGAGAGAGGCCTTCGAGGAAAGACATGATGTATGCGCCTTTGGTGAGGCAATGTTGGATAATGTAGGGGCCATGCCATAGTGACTCAAATTTTCCATGACCAAGGGTATCGTGAGCGATATCGTAAGCAAGGATAAGGTCGCTTTCGTGAAATGAGCAAAGGTTGACATGGCGATCAAAGGTGGCCTTTGACCATTTTTTGGCTGCCTCATTGTTCTGTAATGAAGATCGACAATCTTCATCCACAGACTCTAAGTTTAGCAAACACTTCTCCATTGGAGCAGTGTCGGGTAATAGCTCAATTGTGGTGCGTAAGGTGGGGATTTCGCACTCGATTGGAAGAGTGGCCTTGACTCCATGGACTAGATGAAATGGTGTGAAACCAGTGGCTGTTTTCACGGTCGTACGGTAAGCCTATAATGCGGAAAATAACATATAATGCTAATTGGTCTTATGTTTGTTAACCGTGTGCTGTAACATGGTTTTGAGGACCTTGTTAACTGCTTTGACCTGTCTGTTGGACTGAGGGTAATATGGTGAGGAAAACTCGTGGGAGAATCCTAACTGGGATGAGAGTTCGATGAAAATCTCATTCTCGAAATGTTTCCCGTGATCAGAGACTAGTTGGAGTGGTAGTCCAAAGCGGGATATGACGTGAATAAAGAAAAAGCGCGCTGCAGTGTCAATAGTGTTGTTGAAGGTAGGCATGGCTTCAACCCATTTTGTGAAGTAATCGACTGCGACAACAATGTATTTGTGTCCATTGTTGGATGGTGGGTTACAAGTCATGAAGTCGATGCCCCATTTACAAAAGGGGCCTACAGTAATGACTGGATGGAGAAGAGAAGGTGGTGCTCATGCTTTGTTGGCGTAAAGTTGACATTTATCGCATCACTTCACGACATGAATGCAATTGTGAAACAATGTAGGCCAAAAATAACCTGCTCGCATGATTTTCTGAGCAATGGACATCCTCGAAGGATGGTCCCCGCACACGCCGCTATGGCAGTCGTTCAAGACTCTATCAGCCTCGTCAATGGTCAAGCATCGACAGAGTATGGTGTCAACCCCTCGCTGATATAAGATATCTCCGATGAGGAGATAGTAGGGGGCCTGGTGGCGAATACGATGGCGATCATCTTGTGAGAGGTGGTTACCGAAATTTTGGGTTCGGAGGTAGACGAGGAGGTTTCCATACCAAGGATCATCCAAAGTGATATAAAAGAGATGTTCATCGGGGAAGTCGGTATTAACGGGGGCATTGATAGTATCAGAGGGGAAGGCTGTGACAAGTTCGGTGAGGATGAGAGATTTCTTGCTCTTGGGTGTTGAAAATTCGAGATTGTACTCTTGGAGGATAACGATCCATCAGGAAGATTTGCCGTTAATTGGCGACGATTGAGCAAGTATTGCATGGGGTTGGAATCCGCTATGACTTTGGTTGTGCGAAGCAGAATGTAATGGCGCAGTTTCTGGACTGCGAGGATGACTGCAAGGGCTAGTTTCTCTTCGTGATTATACTTCAGGGGTGGCCCTGAGAGGTTTTTACTAATGTAGTAAATGACATGCTCATGATTTTCATCACCGATTTGAATGAGAACTCCTGCTACTGAGACAACTGATGCTGAGATGTAGAGGATATAGTCGCAATTATAGTCGGGTGAATTAATTAAAGGGGTGTTGGAGAGTGCCATTTTAAGGTCGTCGAATGATTTTTGGGCATGTTCATCCCAGTGGAATGGGATGTCGTGGCGTATTAAGAAAAGGAAACCATGTGCTCGAGTGGCATAGTCTGGGACAAATCGTCATAAAAAGTTAGCTTTTCCTTGTAGGCTCTGGAGTTGGCGTAAATT